>CAUYQG010077630.1:0-16129 GCA_963574415.1 Tarsius wallacei | reverse complement strand
TTTAAAGTGCATGCAAATTACTTGGGGATCTTGTTTTTTTTTTTTTGAGTTGGAGTCTCAACGTCGCCCAGACTGGAGTGCAGTGGCCGCTCCCGGCCACCGCAGCCTCGACCTGCTGGGCTCCAGCGATCCTTCCGCCTCGGTCTTCCAGTAGCTGGAACTACAGGCGCGCACTACCACGCCCGGCTCATTTTTGATTTATTGTAGAGATGAGGTCTCGCCAAGTTGCCCAGGTGGGTCTCGAACCCGCGGGCTCAGGCAATCCCCTCACCTCAGCTTCCCAAAGCACGGGATTACAGGCTGAGCCACCGAGCCTAGCACAGTCTTAAGAGTCTAAGGAATGCAGGTGCCTGCAGGGCAATAACCCTAAGCAATCCAGCTTTATTAGTAGTAGAGGGCTGCTTTAAGAGGATGTCTTCAAGAGGGTTTCTTCATCAGAAGAATCAGAAAAAAAAAATCACCAACAATCCCCAAAGCCTTAATGAGGCATCCACCACTAACGGTCCTCCCAGGCCCCAAGCAATGGAGTCCATCCTGAATGACCTGTCCCTGACGACATACAATTCAGACTATGGGTGGCAAAGACAGTCAAGGAAAACCACGAGAAGATGGAAGCACAGATCACCCAGGGCAACCAAAGCAGTGCAGGAAATAAAAGTTGAACTGGACAATATGATAACGGTCCAATCTGAAGTCCTGAAAATGAAGAATTCCTTCCTTGAATTTCAAAGCCCAAAGACAGGCCTAGGCAGCAGAATTGACCAGGCAGAGGAAAGAATCTTAGAGTTTGAGGATCAAGCTGTTGAACTATCAAAGTCTGACTAAAAACAAGGAGAAAAGGCTCAAGAAGAATGCGCAAAGCCTACGAGAGGTTTGGGATTACAGAAATAGACCAACTCTACAACGGATTGGCATCCCTGAGACAAAAGGGGGAACTGAGAACACCTTGGAACAAGCCTTCCAAGAAGTCATCCGAGAAAATTTCCCCGAGTTTGCTAGAGAGGCAACCATCCAAACGCAAGAGATCCAGGGACTCCCTTCAAGATATTACATGAGAAGACCATCCCCAAGCCACAGAGTAGTCTGTCTCTACAAGGTAAGCATGAAAGAAAAAATCCTAAAGGCAGCTAGAGAGAAGGGACAGACCACCTACCAGGCAAGGCTCATCAGAATCGCAGCAGTCTTCTCAACAGAAACCCTACAAGCTAGAAGGGACTGGAGCCTCATCTTCAACGTTCTTAAAGAAAAGCAATTCCAGCCAAGAGTTTCCTACCTCTCCAATCAATGAAGGAAAATTAAAATCCTTCCCAGAGATCCATTCCCTAAGAGAAGCAACATGGATGCCACTGGAAACCTTCATACTAAGTGAACCAACACAGAAACAAAGAACTGAATACTGCCTGCGCTCACTCATAAGCGGGCCCTGATCACAGGCCACATGAGCACAAGGGCGGGCTTGGCTTGGAGGGAGAGACGGAGAAGGGATACGGGCACGTGGCAACACACTGGGTCCCAGGTCCACCTTTAGGGGGAGAGGGGGCCAGCTAGAAGCCTAAACTTCACCTGCATGCAACATACTCATGTAGTAAATCCCCACTTGTACCCCACAAATCTAAAATTAAAAATTTTAAATAATGAAGGTAAACTAAAAAGTAAAATAAAATAAGAATCACCGTATATTTGCATCTGCATAGCAGGAGATTTGGAAGAATCATGAGCCCCAAGGTGTTAACTGTAATAGCTTCTGTGGGCGGAACTGTAGTGTTTTTTGGTTTGTTTTTTATTTTAGAGACAAGGTCTTGCTATGTTGCCCAGGCTGGTCTTGAATTCCTGGGCTCAGGAGATTCTTCCACCTCAGCCTCCCAAAGTGCTGGGATTATGGGTGTGAGCCACCGCACCTGGCCAGAACGAGTTTTGGTTTTTTTTGTTTTGTTTTGGTTTAGTCAGAGTCTCACTCTGTCATCCAGCCTGGAGTGCAGTGGCATGCTGGCAGCCACCGCAGCCTTGACCTACCAGGCTCAGGCGATCCTTCCACCCCAGCCTTCGATGTAGCTGGAACCGCAGGCGCACGCCACCTTACCCGGCTAAATTTTTGATTTGTTGGAGAGACAAGGTCTTGCCAAATTGCCCGGGCTGGTCTCGAACTCCTGGGCTCAGAAGGTCCTCTTGTCTCCGCTTCCCAAAGTGCTGGGTTTACCGGCATAAGCCACCGCACCTGGCCAGTAAACTCTGCTTTTAATTTCACTAAATAAACAGTGCTTCTGTGGATGCATTAGGTGAAAAAATTGCCTTGGTATCAAGACTCTTAGCAAGGCTGCATTTATGCAAGTTGGGCTATTGAGTGCAGCAGAAATTGTGGGTTCTTAACAGAAGTAGCAGTTTCAAATATTAAAGTAGCTCAGCCTGTTTAAGCTATGATTGAGAATTTACAAGTTAAATGAAAAAATAATCTGTGTTATGTGAATATAAAAAAATGACTACAACTAAAAGTAATAATAAAAATTATCCAACCCAACCATTGAGATATTAATGATTTTGATTTGAGCAAAGAACTCTTGACAATAGTGTTCATGGGTTACGGCATCAGTTATTGACCCATTTTGTAAATGGAGCATAGTTAAGAAAACCAATGAGACTGATTATGATCATTAGGACTCTGAAATGGTTCCAGTTAACATCTAATTTGCTTATTCAAACATATCTATTTGAAGATTTTATATCTATCTATTTATTTATTTAAATTAGAAAATATAGTTTATTTAGAAAGTAAATGAGAGAGCAAGAGAGATTAAATTCACCTCCCCAAGGTAGGGGAGGGGGCCAAGGCTAGGAAACATGGCGGCCATAGCTGAAAGAGCCACATGGCCAGACCAGAGTTTAACAAAGCAATGACCCTTACTTTATTTTTAAAACTTATTTATTTGTTTGCCTATTGAGTCAGGGTCTCCCTTTGTTATCCAGGCTGGAGTGCAGTGGCACGATCACGACTCACTGCAGCCTTGACCTTCCGGGCTCAGGCGAGCCTCTTGCCTCAGCCTCCTGAGTAGTTACGACTACAGGCACGTGCCACCATGCCAGGCTAATTTTGAATTTTTTTTTGTAGAGATGTCTCACTATGTTACCCAGGCTGGTCTCGAACTCCTGGGTTCAAGCAATCCTCCTGTCTCAGCCTCCCAAAGTGTTGAGATTATAGGTGTGAGCCACTGTACCCAGCCATACATAGTCTGAATAGATACATTACTATGGAATCAACCAATAATTGTAAATAATTGTGTAAGAGCACCAAATGCTTATCCTTTATAATAAGAACTCAATACAAAAGTCTAAAGTTTATGAATGAATAAATAGCAGAGTACCTAAATTCATTACAAAATAGGGGCTAATATGGAAAAAGTAGTTAAAAGATGAAAGTGGTTGCCTTTCTGGAATATGAGTGGGTAATCAGGAGGGAAAGAGAAAAGGGCAACTATTTTTGTAAAAGATGTTTTAGTTTTTTTGGTTTTTTTGTTTAGTTTTTGTTTTTGTTTTGTTTTGTTTTGTTTTGTTTTTGAGTTGGAGTCTCACTCTGTTGCCTCCGCCTTCCAGTAGCTGGAACTACAGGTGCGTGCTACCACGCCCGGCTAATTTTTAAAAAATTTATTGTAGAGATGAGGTCTTGCCAAGTTGCCCAGGCGGGTCTCCGACCCACGGGCTCAGGCAATCCACTCACCTCAGCCTCCCAAAGGTGCGGGATTACAGGCTGAGCCACCGAGCTTGGCTTTAGTTTTTTTTTTTTAAACAACAACACATACCCTTTATTTTGATGAAGATGAATAACTTTGAGAGGGTTCAACATAAAATAAATATGGATATTTTATTCAAAAAGTGTTTTTTTCTGATTATATAAGAAGTATAGATATCTTCTGGCTTGGTAGTAAGCCTAACTAGTATTTTACCTGTCTTGAAAACTAGTTCAGAAGAAAAAACAGCCTCACAAGAAAAGTCTCCCCTTTCTCATTCTCTTCAGGGTTTGGGAACATTTTTAGCAGGTGGCAATAAATACCAGAAGCCTGTAGAATCTGGCTACTAACGTAGACAGCCTTGCTCTCTTGTTTCTGGGTCAAATTGTCATGTGTCCACATTCAGCCCACTGTTCTCTCCAGCTCTGGTTTGTGGTCCAGGAAATAACATGACTTTTTACATTTCACTTCACAGACGCTTTGCGCGTGACCTTTACCGAGCTTCTCTTTGAGGTAGTAGATTACAAAGACTGCACAGCCAGCAAACTCCGTGAGATTCTGAAGTTCTACCAAAGCATGGACCACAGCAACAAGGATTGCTTCATCTGCTGCATCCTCTCCCACGGAGACAAGGGCATCATCTACGGCACCGATGGTCAAGAGGTCTCCATCTATGACCTGACATCTTATTTCACTGGTTTACGGTGCCCTTCCCTTGCTGGAAAACCCAAACTCTTTTTCATTCAGGCTTGTCAAGGGGATAACTACCAGAAAGGTGTACCTGTAGAGACCGACTCAGAGCAGAAGGGTGACTATTTAGAAATGGACTTATGTCAGAGGAGATATATCCCAGAAGAGGCGGACTTTCTGTTGGGGATGGCCACCGTGGATAACTACGTTTCCTTCCGAAGTACTGTGGAGGGAACTTGGTATATCCAGTCACTTTGCCGGAGCCTGAGAGAAAGATGTCCCCAGTAAGTTTGCCTGCTACACTGCCTGCCCCCTTCCCCACTGCCACAGCTACCTGTTCATATTCTGAGCTCACTCAAAAGTGCTCTGTGGTTGAGATACTAACAGATTGGAGATGTGTCCAAGGAGAAGCTTTCCACTCATCTCTAAATGTCTAACTGTGGGTCACATAGCTATACGTCAGTTGGGAAGTGGGAAGATCTTCAGTTTATAGAGGGAAAAACAGAGATACTTTATTCCTCAGCATCTCAAAGGACAGTCAGGGTATCACAGAGCAAGAAAGGTAGTAAAGTCATATAGTCCAGGCAGAAACATGACTGAGCCAACTCTAATTGTGGAGGTCTTCCAAGAAGGCAGTAACCTGCTTCAATGTTTGACATCCTTCAACTCTGTCAAAAGTTCTAAAATGGCTAACCCTCCTCAAACCCTTCTAGTGCATTGTGGGAAATGAGTGGCCAAGAGTAGGAACTCTTTATATTTCTAAAAATCTGGCCTGTTTTGAAGCCACAAAATGTGGGGAAATATCCTTCCATCCTTTATTACATTATGTGCTTCCTTTAGTTAAATTGCGATTTCCTACCGCACATCTCATTCAAATGCCCACACAGCTAGTAGATGAACAGCAGAGACTCTTCCCTGGGTTCCTTCTAGCTCTGAATCTCATTATGTTTTGAGTGCACGGAGAGCAAGAATTTCCCATGGCATGTAAAAGAGGGACCTGCTACCTCTGGGTGATGTTTTCATTTTGTAACTCAGTGCATGACTCCTGCAAGGCCTTGGGGTAGCTACTGCAGCAAATAGAAAGGTTGCCCAACAAAACTGCCAAGACAGCCTGGTGAGAAGAAAGTGGGGGCAGCTGAGGGGACATCCAGCTTTCACTCACCCTAGGTTTAGTTGCATCAGAGATGAATCCACAGAAGCAATGTCAATTTGAGGCACAGGGTATTGGGGGACATTGAGGCAATTGTGGGGGCCAAGGAAAATGGAGCAGAGTGAGATACACGTAGGTCAGGAAGGACAGAAACAAAATCTAATGCTGACACTGAGGTTACTGATACTCCACAGGAATCCTGAATAAATCAAAGGGTAAGTCCCCTACATACAAACCTTCAAGTTATGATCTTTCAAAAATGCAGTGTGCATTTGCATATCCAGTCATGTACATTAGTGCACATGTCTGGTGTACGTTGTCACTTGCTGTACGGTAAGTTTAAAAATGTCTTCTCTACTTTTTGTTTGTTATTGATGTATTCTTTGTGTGAAAATTATTATAAACCTATTACAGTACTATATAGCCAATTGTGTTATTTGGGTACCTAAGCTAATTTTGTTGGACTTACGAAGAAATTAGACTTATGAATGCACCCTCGGAGTGGAACTTGGGCCTATGAGGAGGGCTTACTGTATTGAGCTCTGAGACCACTCATTCCCCTGAAAAGCTGGGGTAGCTCTTGGGTTAGCAAGTTATTGTCCCAAGTGACTGATGTTTTGGGAGAAGGGACTTCAGCATGATCATGGAGCACAGCAGATGAGACAGCCATGAGTTGTTTCTTCCCCAGGGTGGTCACCATGTCATGCCTGTTTTTCAGAGGTGATGATCTCCTCTCCATCCTGACTGACGTGAACTACGAAGTAAGCCACAAGGATGACAAGAACATGGGGAAGCAGATGCCTCAGCCCACCTTCACACTAAGGAAAAAGGTCACCTTCCCTCTGAAGTGACACTGCTCTTTAGATGCATAACACTATGTTGAATTCTTTATTAATCTGTGAGATTTTTTCTTAATTTATTACTATTTTGCACATTTTTGAGCCATATTTTAAATTTTCAATGTAAACAAATGTGCAAAATCCCACACTACCAAACAAAAATGTTTTAGAACTAAAAAATAAAAAATATTCATTAAAGTATTTTAAAAATTAAATATACAAACAATCTACCCCTTAAAGACTTTTTTGGGCTTCTTTTCCATCTGATGGTATGATGTACACACTCTCTGGTATACATACTTGCTTTCTGCATTGTGATGCTTTGTCCATAATGCACTGACATTCTTATGCTGTCATCCTGTACGCATTTGTATTTCCCATGTCTTTCTGTGCTTGGTTTGTCCTAAGTTCTTAGAACTTACAATATCTTTAAAATTGAAATTCTTTTTTTGGAATCTTCTTTCAAAAATGTTTTTAACAGAATAAAATATAATTTTGTCTTACTTTTCCTTGGAGTTCATTTTTGTGGTTGTTTAGTTTTTGTTTCTTGCCGACAGCATCTCACAGGTGGAAAAAAATGTTTAGATCACAGACATGTTTTCCTTGAGCCTTGCGTGTCATATTGTTGAAATCTGTTGCCAACATTTAAACATTGGGAGATATCACATGAAAACCAGTGAACGCCCTCTTCTACAAAAGCCAGAGGATCTGACAGCATTGACCCCATGCTCCTGTATGGGTTGGGAGTGGGTTGGAGAAGGGAAGAGCATCCTTCAGAGGGCACGTGCTCTGCTCTTCACCCAACCCCACCCCCTCTGCCCCTACCCTGTCCAATTCCTCTATCCATCCGGGCTGCTGTCTATCAATGGCTACTCATGACTGTGTGTGCGCGCGTGCATGTGCACACGCACTAGCATTTCCCCTTGTCCAGCCCACTTCACTTATTTCTGTTGCCTGCCCTGTGGGCATCTGAATTCTGGTAATGGTGGGAAGAATCAAAAGACACTCTTCTTCAGTCACAGATAAGGGAAACGGTTGAGAGGTGGGAAGTGGAGGGCATGCAGATGAGAGAAAAAGGTTATGGAAGCAAATCGATAAGTTACCTTTTTTGCTGGCTAAATGCACAAGGAGACACAAGGTACACCCCTAATGCAGCCAACGTTTAATAGGAAAAAGGCCTTCAAATCAGTCTCTTTCTAGTGAAATGTGGAACGGTGGAAGAAAAACAGCACAAAGCCCAGAGAAAGTTCAGCTCCAGGTACAAAGAATATCATTTTCCAACGAAAAGCTGTGCCCGATATGAGAATTCAAATATTCCCAACCACTCAAAAGAAAGAACATTGTGAAGAGACAAAAACAGAGTCAGAGCAACCCAAGAACTAAACTCACGATATGCATTTTCCAAGAAACCTTCACAAAAGTTCCCTGGGCCGACAGAGATGGTTTGTCTACCATCCTTAGCTGCAGAGTAACTTTTTGTTTATAATTCTTGATCTTTGAGACTACCATCTTCTAAAATGTCAAAATCATACTCATAAGAAATAGTAGAGGCCAACTTCTCAGAACGTCCTTCATAAATTTCTTCATTCTTGGCAATTAGCTTTTGCCTGTAAAAAGAAAGATGTATCAATATAGACTCAGAAGTTAGAATGAGTAGAGGATATTTTGGAGGCCTGAAATGGGAGAGAAATTGGCTTCATTCCTTCATCTGGGGCATTCTCATAATTTCTTGCAGTGGTTTTTAAAATTTACTTTTATTTAAAATTTTTTTTGTAGGGCAACCTCTTTGGAAAACAGTGTGGTGATTTCTAGAACTAGACATTGACCTTCCATATGACCCAGCAATCCCCATACTGGGAATATACCCAGAGAAACGCAAATCATTCTCCAAAAAAGATACCTGCACATACATGTTTATTGCAGCACTATTCACAATAGCAAAAACATGGAACCAACCGTGTTACCCATCGAAATAGGACTGGATTTAAAAAATGTGGTACATATACACAACGGAATATTATGCGGCCATAAGGAAGGACAAACATATGGGCTTTGCAGCAACTTGGATGGGTTTAGAGTCTATCATACTCAGTGATCTATCACAGAAACAAAGAACAGAGTATCACATGTTCTCACTCATAAGTGGACCCTAAACACTTACCATAATACTGTAAGAAAGGGATTGGCAGTAGCAGGATACTGCTGGGGTGGATGGGTAGGGGAAACACAACATCAATAAGAGTACCTGATCTCAAACCAGGCAAAGTGGAGACCAAAGGGAAGCCCAAACTTTACCTGTACCATGAATATTTGTATACCTAATCCTGAATTGTACCCTACATCTTAAAAAAAAAAAATTTTTTTGTAGAGATGCGGTCTTACTATGATACTGAGGCTGGTCTTGATTGAATTGTGCTTCAGTGATGCTCCAACCTGGATCTCCCAAAGTGCTGGGATCACAGGCATGGCAGCCACCATGCCTGGCAGGTTTGCAGTGGTTTTGAATTCAGGGGGTTTAGGTGTTTAGGTGACGAAATTCCCATATGAGGAAATTTCTATTAAATTAATGCAATGAATAACATTCCTTTTTAAAGTTTAGATCAAAATTCACTTTACTGATTTAAGATGCATCTTCAGGTAACAATATAATTTCTGATCTGAAGTTGATTTCCACAAGGACCAGAAGCAGATGCATCTAAGGGTAAATCACCAAATTCTCAGGGGACATGGATTGGAAAGCCACCTTTGGCTGGGTACAGTGTTTATGCCTATAATCCCCGCACTTTGGGAGGAGCTCAGGAGTTCAAGACCAGTCTGGGCAACATAGTGAGACTTCACCACTACAAAACCCACAAAATTTAGCTGAGTGTAGTGGTGTGTGCCTGTAGTCCCAGCTATTCGGGAGGCTGAGGCAGAAGGTTTGCTTGAGCCCAGGAGTCTGAGTCTGTGGTGAGTTGTGATCATGCTACTGAACGCCAGCCTAGGGGATAGAGTGAGACCCTGTCTCAAGAAAAAAAAAAATTTCAGTTATAGAACTGAATAAACCCAGAAACTAGCAGAGAAATTGTCTATGTCATTTTGCATAAAAATAGGGAAGCAGGTAACAGGGAGAAGTCTAGACACCAGCTCCACCTCAAGTGAACTGACCACTGAAGGTACTTCTGTGTCAAGGCTCATAGGGACACACCTCCTGCCCGGAAGTGCCTGTGCCTTGACACCTCCCGTCTTCTTCACCTATTTCTCACTCAAAAGGCTTCCCACTCCTAAGGAGAATTCAGCCATGTCTTATTTATTTATTTAGAATTTTTTACTTTTTAGAGACAGGGTTCCGCACTGTCACTCAGGCTGGAGTACAGTGGCAAGATCATAGCTCACTGCAGCTTCAAACTCCTAGGCTCAAGTGATCCTCCCACCTCCCCAGTAGCTGGGACTACAGGCACATGCCACCACGCTCAGATAATTTTTTATTTTCATAGAGATGGCATTTCACTGTATTGCCCAGGCTGGTCTCAAACTCCTGACCTCAAGTGATCCTCCTGCCTCAGCCTCCCAAAGTGCCGGGACTACAGCATGAGCCACCATGCCTGACTCAGCATGTCCATTTGAGCAGCAGCTGCCGCACCTTAGGTGAATGTTCTCTTCCGTCAGGATCTGTATGGTGTACTTATACTTCTCTTCGGCTTCAGCAAGCTTGGTCTGGAATGTTTTCTCCAGATTCCCCACTGCCGTTTTCTGAAAGATAAAAGTTTTAATAGCTGTTGTCCCCAGACTCAGCCATCCAGGGCAGAGATGCATGGCAGAACTGTACAGAGACCTGGGTTCCTCTCCCAGCCCCTTTCTCACGCCGGCCAGGACTCACTTCTCTCTGGAGTTCCAGCTGGGTATGGTGGAGGTTTGTGTTGAGTGACTCTAGGATAAGAGCTTGTGCATGCAACTCTTCCTCCATGACCTGCATGAGAAGAAATTGTGTTAAGACGTCATGCCACTCCCTACTTAGTTATTTTCTTCTCTAGAGCCCTGGGCTAGAATGTAAAGGAGCAAAGTGGTCTCTTGCACCACTCAGCCAATCATGTATCACATCCCACCGGTTCTGGCTCCTCTCGGTGTCACCGTCAAAACCCTCCGCCTCTATCCCACTATCTCTGCCACAGAGCCAGGCTTCGCCAGAGCTCAGGTGGGCTGTTACAATGGCTGTCATCCATGCATTCACCAAGCACAATGTTATTGAATACCTACTGCTGATTCCAACTCTATGACGCCCCGAAAAAGGCAAAATTATAGAAAGAGTAAAAACAGCAGTAGTTTCCAAGGGTTGAGGGGAGAGGGGGGACTGACTAGGCAGGACAGTGAAGCTTCCTGTAGGACACTGCACTGCAATAGTGGATACATGACATGATACGTTAGACAAAACCCACAGAATGTACAACACAAAGAGTGAACCCTAATATAAACCACGAACTTTTGTGAATAATAATGCACCGATATTTGCTCACCAATTGCAAATAATGTACCACCTTTGTGTTAGACGTTCATAATAGAGGAAACTGGCGGGGGCGGGGGTGTATATGGGAACTCTCGGCCCTTTCTGCCCAATTTTTCTGTAAACCTCAAACTACCCTAAAAAATAGTCTATTAATTTAAAAAACCAATTAGCTTCTACTAAAGAATGCATGGGAGATTGTACAACAGACCTGAGATGGCAAAACGTTGTGTGTGTTTTGAGGACCTGAAGAAATGCCAGTGTGGCTGGAACAGAGATAGCAAACAGAACTGAGGGCCAAGGGGAGGAGTTTAGAGGAGCCAGGTTGACCGGAGAGGATGAGGTAGCCTGAGAAAAATGGTTTTAGCCACTGAAGGGTTTAAGGAAAGGAAGTGCTTGTATGTATCTCACTGTTTTCATTTATCTCACTGCCAAGTGGAGAGTGGACTGGAGGAGCCAAGAGGAAAATCAAAGCGACAAAGGAGAGGAAAGTACTACATATTGCAGGGAACAAGGCAGAGAGTATGACTGTGGTGCAGGGAATGCAGGAAGAGAGTACTACATAGTAAGAAAACAAGAGAGAAGAGTACCACTGTGTTAGGGACAGAGGGTCCGGAGGGGGCACAGTACCGCTGAAGCCATCGTGCTGGAGGTGTGCGCTGGTTACCAGAGATCCAAGTAACACAAAGATTTGCAACACACCAAGAGATGAAGAAAGAAAAGATTTAATTAAGAAAAGATCACTTCCCACAGACAAGAAGAGGGCCGGCACTCTGAGTGTGGCCCTGAAGGCTGGGGAACTGGGTATATTTAAAGCTCTTGGAGAAGAGTTTGGATCAAGGAGATTGTTTAAAGTTGCACTTTTTGATGTAGATAACAGTCTTGTGTCTTGGCATCACCAGGCCCCGGTATCTCATGACTCCAGGTGGACTGGAGACCGGTCACAGTAAACTATTAACAATACACCAAGGCCAGAACCACAGATGCCTCCCAGGGTAGGTGATTTGTAGACCTTGAGGAAGAGAGGGGGACTGCTTTATGATTACAATGGGCAGATACTGGTCATGTTTGAGGGATCTGGGTTTCTGAAAAGACAAAGTCAGCAAAGTTAATCTTTATTTAAAGTATGCATTCCTCCAGGGCACAGTTTTTACTTTCTCATTAGTGTGTCGAGATTTAGGAACAAAACAAAGTGGCTTCTTGCTTTCAGTCTGTTCTGTCACACTGGACTGAAAGTAATAAAGAAAGAGAGTACTACATAGTGCAGGGAAAGAAGGAGGGAAGTACTACATCCTGCAGGGAATCAAAGAGAGTACTGCATAGTAAGGGAATGACGTGGGGTACGACTATGGTGCAGAGAGCAAAGGAGAAGAATACTACTGGACTTCAGTAATGAAGAGGGAGAGTACTACGGATGCAGGGAATGAAGGATAGGAGTCCTCCTGTAGTGCAGGTGAGAATTATGGCCCCGGGAATGGTGGAATAGAGTTAGAGAGAATGGGTGAATTTGGGATGTGTTGTAGAAGATTGGCTGATGATGAGGGACGACTTTGGGTAGTGAAAGGAAAGAAGAAATCAAGGATGACTCTGTGTCTGTGCTGATGGAGTTGACGATTGAGGGCTCCAATATCCAGTGGACAATCAGGAATGTGGAGCTGGACATGCTAATTCTGAAGTGTCTGTAAGTCATCAAGGTCGAGATGTCACACGGGCAGCTGGGTGTGCAAGCTGGAGCCCTGAGGAGAGGCGAGGCTGGAGCATCAACCCAAGCTGCCAGCACAGAGATGTGAACAGTAGAGCTCACCTAAGGAGAAAGGGGAGATACAGGCAGGGGTGTGGGGGCTAGGACTATGCCCTGAAACATCCCAGAACTTATACATGAGGTGGAAGGGTGGACCTAGCAAAGGAGGCATGGCTAAGGAAGTGAAGAAAACACCGGAAGTCTGTGACAGCTGAAAGACGTGCGTGTTTCGAGAAGTGATCTTTTGTACCTGGCACTGCACCTTGGAAGTTATTGGCGACTTTACTAAGAGCAATTTCCACAGGTGGGTGGGAGCAGAAGCCAGGTGGAGGTGTAAATGGAAGGTGACATTTCTACTTCTTTTTTGAGTTGGAGTCTCACTCTTGTCGCCCAGGCTAGAGTGCAGTGGTACACTCATGGCCACTGCAGCCTCAACCTGCTGGGCTTAGGCGATCCTTCCGCCTTAGCCTTCTAAGTAACTGAAACTCCAGACACACGCCACCATGCCCGGCTAGTTTTTGTGATTTATTGTAGAGATGAGGTCTCACCAAGTTGCCCAGGCTGGTCTCGAACCCCCAGGTTCAGGTAATCCTCTTGCCTCGGCCTCCCAAAGTGCTGGGATTACAGGCTGAACCGCTGCACCTGGCCAGGAGGTGACCTTTCTAACAGGGCCCTTCCTCCCATCCTTCTCCTTCTTCAGGCTGTCCTCACACTGCTGCCAGAGTTCGTCTCCCAAATGATACTCTCCTCCTCAAAAACCTCAGGTGTTTCCCACCATCTACAGAGTTAAATATGACTTCCTGTGATGAGACACAGGGCCACTGAAGGCCCTGGGAGTGCAGCGTTACACAAGAAAGAGACCTCTTTGTCCTTGTCGAAGGGCACACTGGATGTTCTGTTCCCCTGGAAGACGACTAGACTACCAGTTGTGTTACCAAGTGATGAACCTTAGAGTAAAATGACCCAGATCGGTGAGCTGCATCTGGCCTGGGAGGATTGTGGAGAAACACAAGCATCTGGGAGAAAGCCATGGCTATGCGCTTCCACGGGGCAGTGACTCTTGTAAGTGGGCATGACATGAAGATTATGTCTGTGCATCTATTACAAAGGATATTGGGACATGAGGCTTTTAAGCCAGGAAAGCTCCAGCTCCCACATCTGTGAGTCTCATTTCCTCTCCCTGAACTATTTCTTGTGGGGCACGCAAGACTAGCCTAGAACTACTGTGAGGACCATTATGAGGTTCCCACAGAAGAGGACTCCCCTGCTTCTGCCTCCTGGAAGGCTGCTTCCCACCCCAGAGCCTTCTGAGCAAGTCCAGTGCAAATGGCCTGTGGTACTGCATGATGTAAGAGTCTAGTCGGAACTAAAAGGCTCTTAGCCATGTGCCCTAAGCTACCTTTCCTGAGCTGTCTTGCTCTTCCTTCCATATGCCAGCCTCTTTCATTATTTCACCAACTTGTTTCATGTTCTTCTCATCTCACCCTCTCCACATTCTGAGGTTCAGAAACACTCCTTAGCTGTCAAAACCAGCTCAAGTGCTGCATTGTGACCTTCCTGATTCTCTCACACACCTCACCCCAAGAGGACTAGTGGTTCTTTGTTCTCTGAAGGGAACATATTGTGCTTATATTTATCTCTGTAGAACCTCATAATCAGCACCTACATTCACCTACATGCATTCTGTTAGGTGCTGAAGAGTTAAAACAAACAAACAAACAAAAACCCAATGGGTCTCTGCCTCCAGGCAATAGCCCCACGAATTCTACATGTCCTCAGGGCCCTAGAGCCCTTCCCATGTAATGAGCATCCCCCAAGATGCATGAACAGATCATGAACTGCAATTGCGTTGTGCACAGCACTATACTATACCTGGTCATTTTGCATTGTCTCTGTCACCCAGGCTGGCGTGCAGTGATGTGATCACAGCTCACTGCAACCTGGACCCCCTGGGCTCAGGTATCCTTTTGCCTCAGTCTCCAAGTAGCTGGTACCACAGGTGTGCACGACCACACCCGACTAATTTTTGGATTTTTTGGAGAGATGAGGTCTCTCTATGTTGTCCAGGCTGGTCTCCAACTTTTGGGCTCAAGCAATCCCCCCACCTTGGCCACCCAAAGTGCTGAGATTGCAGGCATGAGCCACCATGCCTGGCCTTACTGGTGTATTTATAAATACCAAGTCCATAGGAAAGAATAATTGAGCTTACCCCTTTGGTCTTTTTCAGCTCCTCTAATTGCAAGGTGTCACTTTCATGTTGTTTCAAGAGCTCCTGAAAACAATTTTATTTGGAAAGGATCAGCACAGAAAGTCTGGCACTTACTTTAGGGAGTTAAGAAAGCCAGAATAGGATTCAAGAATATAATATTCACCAAAGCTTAGATACTGGTATAATGAAGCATACATTATAAACTAGTGACATGACATGTTGAAGTTAATGAAAATCTTACTTATACACAACCTTACTACACTGAAAAATATTAAAAGAAATTACATTTTCATCAAAAGCTTTTCTTAAGTCAAAACAGACTCAATACTTTTAAGCATTCAAATGTATACAGATCGATCTTTATATTCAATGCAATCCCAGTCAAAATACCAGCATGCTTTTTTGTCAAGCTAATTCTAAATTGACAAGTAAGTTCTAAGATTTATATGAAAATGCAAAGGATGTAGAAAGAAAAAATAATCTTGGAAAACAATGGCAAATTTAGATGATCTTTAATACCTGATTTCAAGTTTCAGTAATTAAGACAATGTGTTGTTGGTCTAAGTATAAATAAATAGTCAAATGGAACAGAATGGAGAGTCTGACCCCCCCCCCCCCAATAAAAAAAGAGACCAAGGCAACTCATCAGAGAAAGAAACAGTTTTTCAAAAAATGGTGCTAGAATAACTGGATACCCATATGGACAAAAATGACCTATGACCTCTACCTCACTTCATACACAGAACTTAGTCAAAATGGACCATAGAATCATAAAAGTTAAAATTACAGTTTTCTTTAAAAAAAAGGATATCTTCATGACCTTGGAATAGGCAAAGATTATATAGTGAGGACACAATAAACTATAACTACAAAAGTAAAAAATTGATAATTTGCCTTTCATCAAAATTGAAAATGTCCGCACATCAAAAGACATCAACAAAATGAAAAGGCAAACCACAGGCTGGGAGACAATATTGCAGTACATATATCTAACAAAAAAACTTGTACCCACAATATAAAAAGTGCTCCTACATATCAATAGTAAAAACATAAGCATCTCTAATTTTTTCAAACAGCAAAAGACTTAAGAAGATACTTTACAGCCGGGCTTGGTGGCTCAGCCTGTAATCCCTCGCCTTGGGAGGCTGAGGTGAGTGGATTGCCTGAGCCCGTGGGTTCGAGACCCGCCTGGGCAACTTGGTGAGACCTCATCTCTACAATAAATAAAAAAAAAATTAGCCGGGTGTGGTAGCACGCGCCTATAGTTCCAGCTACTTGGAAGGCTGAGGCGGAAGGATCGC
>CAUYQG010077625.1:0-62789 GCA_963574415.1 Tarsius wallacei | reverse complement strand
AAAGGCAGGGGGTGGTATATACCATCTACTCCTAAGTGTTTCTTTAAGGGTTAGATACACTAACTGTTCGGAAACTGCCTGGCAGGTCATCATCGCTGCATGGCCTGTGTTATTGCCCTTAAAAAGATGTTACACCTGATTGTAAACAAGAATGAAAAGCAGTTTGTTAGCAATATTTCTTCCACAAGTTCTGAATGACTGAGAGCACAAAGGCAAGGGATGCTGTTGAACCGGAGAAAGATGGGGTGGAGGGGTGAATGCATGTCCGACTTACCCCTAAGAGCCCGAAGCGTTCAGCCAGGCTCCAGCCACAGAGGAAGTCAATTTCAAACTTGTGGTTCAGAACCACAATGGCATTTTCCTTCCCATATTTGGTGTAGGCCTGCGGGTCCGTGAAGATGGTGCACTCTGTGCCTGACCACCATTCCAGCAGCATCACCAGTTCTGGAACAAACCACAACAACAGACATTTATTTCACATATCCCCCTGTGCTCTGGGTCTAGCTGGGAGCAGGCTGCTGCCCTCCCAGCCAGGGACGAGAGCACCTTCTAGGGGTCAAGTTCTAGATGTTTCAGTACAGACCCCAGTCCTTGAAAGGCTCAGAAGCACAGGCAAAAATGAGAAAGACTCCACAACATTCTCCAGGGAAGGAGAAGAGGATGCTTCGAGGAGGTTGATGACTTATGCTCCTTGATTAAATACCTTGGGGAAAAATAAATCAAGCCTGAATCCATCAAGGATCCATGCCCTTGTGTTTACAGAGCTCTGGAAGGCAATGTGAGGTGATGTACAGAATTCCTAATATCCTGGAAGATAGGTCAGGCACAGTGGCTCAGCCTGTAATCCCAGCACTTTGGGAGGCCGAGGTGAGGATTGTCTGAGCCGGGGATTGGAGTCCAGCCTGGGCAACTTAGTGAGACCTCATCTCTACAATAAATCACAAAAAACTAGCCGGGCATGGTGGTATGCGTCTGTAGTTCCAGCTACTTGGAAGGCTGAGGCGGAAGGATCGCCTAAGCCCAGCAGGTTGAGGCTGCAGTGGCCATGAGCATGCCACTGCACTCCAGTCTGGGTGACAAGAGTGAAACTCCAACTCAAAAAAAAAAAAAAAAATCCTGGAAGTTGTCTAATTGGGATACTTACAAACTCCATCAAAGAACATTAAACACCCAACACTTCTCTCCCATGTAAGGCACTTGAAGGATCTGGGAATAATGGCGCCCTGCAGTGCAGGAAGCAGAAATACCAGCCCTGGAAGGGCAAGGGGAAATTAGAGTCATTGTACCTCAGGCCTAAATAAAATTGTTGAAATATTCTTTGTAGGAGCTTGTGAGAATATAAAAGTTCTTTTTCAGGCAATAATGACTATGAATTTATTTTTCAGTTATGCCTCTAATTCAGGTGACCAAATTCCAATCTGATAGGCTCAGGAGAAGCCTACATGGTAGAAATTGTCCAGAAAAATAGTTGAATTGGTGATCCTATGGCACTCTGAAATGAATTTTTTTTTTCGAGTTGGGGTCTCACTCTGTTGGTTCACTGCAGCTTGACCTCCTGGGCTCAAGTGATCCTTCCACCTTAGCATCCCAAGTAGATGGGACTACAGGCACGTGCCACCATGCCTGGTTAATGTGATTTTTTTGTTTTTTTGGAAAGACATGTTCTTGCTATGTTGCCCAGTCTGGTTTCGAACTCCTGGGTTCAAGTGATTTTCCCACCTTGGCCTCTGAAAGTGCTGGGAGTTATTACAGGCATGAGTCACTGTGCCCGGCCCAAAATGAATTTTTTAAGTTGATGGTGCTCAGCAGGAAGGTAGGTGACTGAGGCCTCAGCAAAGGTGGTGTCTTTATCACTGGTCAGCAGGGTACACATGTAGCAGAGGGTTCCTGCCCTCCCCACTCCTATCTCACATGCACATTAGGGCAGTGGTATCTAACCTGACTCTAGCCAAGCCTGGAGTTTTAAAAGCTTGAGTGGCTGCCCTTGGAAACCTTTCCCCTCAAGGCTGGAGGCTGGAGGCTTAATGTGGAGCACTAGAACTCTCTAGAAGGCACCACCGTCTAATTTCTAAGCAGTGAG
The DNA here is from genome assembly GCA_963574415.1 of Tarsius wallacei. Lineage (NCBI taxonomy): Eukaryota > Metazoa > Chordata > Mammalia > Primates > Tarsiidae > Tarsius > Tarsius wallacei. The sequence goes on along the minus strand of CAUYQG010077625.1, from coordinate 60,709 downwards.
CACTGTGGGATCTTGGACAAATTAACTTCATGGCGCCAGAGTGTCCTAATCTTTGGAATGGGGTTGTCTCTTAGGGTTTTGTAAGCACTAAAGGAATTCCTTTAATTAATGTGCATAATGCAATAGGTGCTCAGTGTCAAGCCGTGTGAGTCCCCAGCAAATGGAGACAATCAGCATCATTGAAAACAAACAATACCACTTCCCTTCCTTCCCCAGAAGTGAACAATAAAAAATGTCTACTTCTAGGAGGAGAGAAAATTCCAGCCTCACCCCCCCATCCCTCCATTCAGTTGTCCCCCCAGGCATGTTGGTGGAGCTAGATGCACAAGTCAAAGAACAAATGAAGTGTCTGGGGATGGGGTTAAGGCACAAGGAAAGGATAAAGGGACAGAGGGACAGTTTGTTATCAGTGGATAGAAAGATGTTTCTAGTGCTGCACTGATTTCTTCTAAGCAAGACCAAGCTATCCCGTCACTGGCCAAGGAGCACCCCCACTAGACACGACTCCACAGTGAGTCAGTGAGACAGAGCTGAATGGTTCCAGGCGACTCACACGACGCAAGCCTCTCTGTGCCAACTCCTCCCGCCCAAGGCCAATTCTAGCCACCACCACCACCCCCGCCTCGATTCACACGTTCCCAGCACCCTTCCCAGCGCTATCACAGCTTGTGATTACAGCATGAAGTGATCTCCCTGCTCAAGAGCACCGGCACCATGCATGAGACAGGACTGTATTGTTTGGGTCACCCTGATCCCACCTTGACTCAGAACCCACCGAGTGCCCAGCACACGAATGCTCTCAACAAACGCTGTGAAATTCTCTTGTGTGTGCACACACTCTGTGAGGTACAGGAAACAAACACCAAACATATAGACGAGATCCCTACCTTCCAAGAGCCTGCTTGCCCGAGGTGAGGGAAGACACTAACACCCACAACACAGTGTGACAAGGGAAAGGAGTGAAATCTGTTAACCAGACGGCTACTGAGTATCCTGTCAGTGGATCTGGAAATCAGATGCATCCAGGCTCAAATCCTGGCAGTGCCACTTACTGGTCATGAGACTTCTAGCATGTTTCTCAGTGCCTCCTTCTTTGTAAAAATCAGCATAATACCTGCTTATAGAGAGTCTGTGGGCATCAAACAAGATTACGTATTCAAGGCATCTAGAATGATGTGCATAGCAGGTAATCAATAAATGGCAAGCTTTGGATTATGATTCTATGCATGATAATTTAATCACACTCTAGGCTCTGTGACCACTGAAGGGGATGAGGGGCGGGTTGTGGGGGAGACAGAGAAGGACAGAGATGGAGAGAAACCCACAGAGAGAGTATTGCAGAGACTTCTGGACTATCAGAATAAAGAGTTGTGATTTATTATTTCATTCTAAAGGCAATGAAAACTTCGCTGGAACTTTTTTAAGTAGGCACACACCAAAACACAACTTGCATTATGAAAGATCACTGACTGAAGTGGGAATTGATTGGCATAAGGAAGCCAGCGAGGAGGTGACTGCAGCAGAACAGCAAGAGATGACAATGGCTGGGGCCGGGTGGGGAAGACCTCATTGCTCGCTGATATCAACAGGCTCTTCACTACATAGCTGAACTCCCAGTGTCGCTGGGGAGAAGAGTATTTTTCCCTTTCTTTTTCTCTTTACCAAAGGGCTTCACTTTTTTTAGTCACAAGAAATACATTTATGTAGTCACATTATGAAAGGATTCAAACAACCCAGAAGTTAACAGAGAGAGAGAGAGCAAAGGGAGCAAAGGGAAAGAGGCCAAACTCATCCTTTTATCAGAAACCCACTCCCTCTATAACAGACCCATTCCTGCTATAATGGCATTTAATGAGGGCAGAGCCCTCATAACCTCATTGCCTCTTAAAGGCCCCACTTCTCAACACTGCTGCACTGGGGATTCAGTTTCCAACACAGTAACTTTGGGGGACACATTCAGACCACAGCACCCCGAGGTATTTGTGTATCCAAACTAACACACATTAAGCAATCAGAATAAGCAACCAAGGCTTTTACCTGACAAGAATCAGAGCCATTTGGTAGTTAATTGAAAAATAAGAAACCTGGGAATTAAAACCATGCATCAATTCAAAATGGCAGCAGAAGGAGAAAGAGGGAAGGATTGCTTATGATTCTCCTGGAGAAGGACCTAGAAACTACAAGAGGGACTCAGTGTAAGAAACATGGGGAGGAAGGAAACTGGGCCAGAAGAGGTTCCAGGGTTCTGGAGACTTCTAGACCTCGCCCTTTGGGATGAGTGAGTGCACGGCCCACCTGGGGACACATCTGTTCAGGACACTGCCTGACACAGAGGCTACCCCATCCAGGCCATGGTGCTGAGACTGCAGGGTTCACCACTCAGTGTGGAGAGGGCATCCCGGGGAGCATGCACACTGGAGAAAATCGCACAAACTCTGTCCAGGAAGGCCACTGGGGAAGGTCAGGTTCCGCCAGTTAAAGAAAACATCTAGATGCAGATCCGCTGATCTTCACACTCCGGCTTCTGGGTCTGGCCCTCCTGTACGCTGTGCCCTGTGCCACTCTGTGGCTGAGTCATCCAGGGGGGCCCTGGGGGTCCTCGTGTCCATGAAACAGAAAAGGCAAAGAGAAGATAAGAGAAAACTCTGGGCTGTGGAGAAGCTTCTGCTGATACTTCAGTGCCGTCCCCACAGAGTGCCCCAACTCACTAGAGCATTTCGCTGACCCATGCATGTCTTCCCTGATCCATCTGTAGTCCTGACTTTTGTGAATGATGCCCCAACAACCCTGGGGTCCCCTTTGATATGGACAGCCCTTCTCCAGCCCAGGAGCTGAGCCCTGGATTCCGGTTAGACGTGTGACTCTGACCTGGTCAGTTGGCCTCTCTCCTGGAAACAAAAGTTGTAAGCAGAATGGTGACAGGTGAGTCACACAGCAAGGAGCCGTCATCATTCAGCCTTCTCAGATCCCTGGGGCCACCCGGCTCTTTCCATGTGCTGCTGGGTAGACACTTTGTGTGAGTGACTGAGTGTTCTTCAGACACATCCTATGCTGCTGCTCAGATGAGAGATTCCATTGGTAGCAATGAAAGAAACTTGTTCCCTGACCCCAGAAGAAACCTGGGGGAATCACCCTCCGTCTCCTCCTCCTCCTCCTCCTCTCAGGAAGATGCCTTTCCCTCAAGCAAGAATCCTCCAAATTCTGTTGCCTGAAGTCCTTCTATTCCAGCAGCACTGGCTTAGGGGTCAGGGATCCCACACGCTCTTCCTGGCATCTGCAGCAGCCGAGATGATGTGGTGCCCAGACCAGAGCCCCAGCCAAGGTCCCCACATGGGTCCCCTAGCCTCTCAGCTGCCTCATCCTCACAGGTCGATTGGGAATGATGTGCATGGCATGAGTGGCTTCAGAGCTCACATTTTAATCACCTCTGTCCTCTGCCACCTTGTCACTCTCTATCCACTGCACGGAGTAAGGAGACATTCTCAAAATCTTCCAGCATCCACACCATCCCCAAAGAAAGTTCCATGCCTGGTCTAGGCCACTTAGAGCTGTACCTCTGAGGCTCTCTTCTTCTTAGAGTGGCTTTGCGCAGCTCCAATCCCCCATGTTTCAGTCTCCTGACATCTGACGTGAAGACGCTCATGCTTAATATGAGCCCATCAGAGCCTGATTAAAATGAGAATAAATCACATTTCTTAGCCTAAAACACTAAAGACCAGACTCTGGAATGTGGTGACTTCCGAGGCACAACCAGATAATGGAAAACTCTGCTGCCTCCCTGCTGTCTCCCAGAGTGCCTCTGCATGCAGGCACGTTAAATTTCCAAGAATGTCAACTTGGGGCACCTCACTGACCTCTGCGCACATCACCAAGGCCCCCAGCTGTCCACTGCCTGTCATCCGGTCACGGCCACCCTTCCCCTTCCGTGCCCACTGCCACCATCCTCTTTTCTGTTTTCAGTGTTGCCTTTGTAGTCCCTTGATGACCTACCATCTGGTCTCTCCTCAAAGTCACCCACTCCTCACCCCAGCCTTGTCCCCTGCCTCTGCCTTAATCCTGGGGAACACCCTCACAAGGCACTGTCAACAGGACCAAGTAAGCTCTGGCTCCCAGTCAGCCCTGGCTGCTGAGCCCTTCTTTCCTCCTTCTGTCCTGATCTCAAGTCCAATGGAACCACATGCTGCTCCTGGAACTGCCTGCACTTCTTGGTACCTACCCCGGACTTTGGGCTCTTGGCCTGAAAGGCCCTTCCTTTCTACAGGATGACCAGCACTTTTCTGTCTTCCAAGTTTCAGCTCAAATAAGATTGTACCACTTCCCCTCCTTCAGAAGTAACTGCTCTCTCTCCAGCTCTGCTAAATCCCCCAGGAGGGATACCATGTTGTACTTTGAAGTCAGACCTGAATTTGAATTCCCATCCCATAATTAATAATAACATTGGCATAATACTTAACCTTGTCGGCTTTTGGCTTTATCTGGTTACTCACAGGACTGCTATGAACATCAAGGAAGACTATGTTTGCAAAATAACTGTGAGTGGCAGTGAGGTGGCCAGCTCTTTCCTCCCTGATCTCTGGACCTTCCGCACTTATTTTCTTTCTCACATGCTAGTTACAGGCATGTTTTATTTTGTTCTGTTTTCCTTCTCTGGTGGGGCACACAGTTCTTAGGGGAGGATCTCTATCTTGTTTGTGCTCCCAGCACACTGTGGGTCCCAACAAGTACTTGGAATTCAACAGGCTGGGCCAAGCACAGTGGCTCAAGCCTGTAATCCCCGCACTTTGGGAGATGGAGGTAAGAGGATTGCCTGAGCTCTGTGGTTCAAGACCAGCCTGGGCAACTTGGTGAGACCTCGACTCTATAATAAGTCAAAAAATTAGACGGGCATGGTAGCACACACCTGTAGTTCTAGCTTCTTGGAAGGCTGAGATGGAAGGATCGCCTGAGCCCGGCAGGTCAAGGCTACAGTGGCTGTGAGTGTTTGTTCCACTGCACTCCAGCCTGGGTGACAGAGTGAGACTCTGACTCAAAAAAAAAAAAAAAAAGACCAACAGCCTGGATGACAGCAGGAGTCATTTAGCTCAGAGAAAATTCACCATGACCCAAATCATGGAAACCATCAGTTACAGATGGTACGATCCTGAAGTTCATTTACATTTTTTTAAAGCAAAATTACTAGCCTAAGCAACCTAGCAGAACCCCATGTCTACAAAAAAAAAAAAAAAAAATTAGCTAGGCATGGTGGTGCATGCCTGTAGCCCCAGCTACTCAGGACTCTGAGGTGGAAGGATTGCCTGAGTCCAGGAGGTTGAGGCTGCCATGAGCTGTGATTGTCATGATCATTAACTCTGCACTCCAGCATAGGCAACAGAGTGAGACTCCAACTAAAAAAAAAAAAAAAGCAACATTAAGAAATTACTAATTTGTTTAGGAATATTTAAAGCAAATTGTAAAATCTACATAAGATAAATACCTGCTCTAAGTTTTCATCTATTTAACATCTCCTCTCACCATCCACTTATTGAAATATAATTAGGTTTATTTTCATAATTCAAGTTCATTACTCACACAGCAGAGAACTATGTATATATTAAAATGCAGTTTTAATACATATAAATATATGTTAAAGTGCTATATTTATATTGTAATTTTGAAAAGGATAAAAAATTAAGATGCTAAAATATACACAATTACCAAAAGAATTTTCACAGGCAGAAATGTAAAGGAGAAAATATCCTGAAATTATTTTTTAATATCATTTTCTTTATGAGATACTGCTTCTTTATCTCAACATAGAAGGCCCCAGAATATTTAGTTTTGTCTCTTTTCTAATATAGGACCAACCAGTTCAGTAAAGCAACTTTTAATTATTGAGGATAATATATAAATTGTCTATTTTTCTATCTTGAGATGAAGTCACTAGGTAATTCTGAGATCCTACCTCACATTGGTAGTTTTAAGTGAAACTTCTTACTAGCATTTTCAACAAGGTAATAGTCTATCCCTATTAAATTTTCACATTCAATCAGATAATTTTAACATTATCTGATATGTTTTTCATTGGCTAACACATAAGGTACTTAGTTATTTGAATTTCAGATAAACAATAAATTATTTCTTAGCCTAAGTATTCCCCATGCAATACTAAATGGAAGACATATTAAATTATGAGCTGTGCAATATTTGGGACATATACTACAAAATTATTTGCTGTTCACCTGAAATTCAAATTCAGCTGGGTGTACTGAACTTTTATTTGTTAAATCTGATGACTCGTGTCCTTTTCAACCCGGCAGTAACCATGGCAACAAGCGCTGATGTGGCTCCAGTAAGGCAGGTTGAGGATGACCAAAACAACAGCACCTCAGGACTGGACTGCCAGTGCCAGGTGAATGGGGTTTCCACAAACATCATCTGGCATAACCCGAGAGCACCTGGCGAGGGGGCTTCACGGTACTATTTTACAAATGACACATGGGAGAAAGGTGGCTTTTCCAAGGTTACACCGATTTTAGGGAGCAGATTTTCTGTACTGACTGTGGCCACCCTGGAACACCGGACAACTGAGGGCTCAGTCCTCTTGCTCTGTTGGCCGTATGCATTTGCAGAACACGTGTTTCTTAAAATCATAACAATTTGTGCAGAATAAACCTGTGCTTCAAAGCTATCCCATCTTAGGAAGGTTCCTCAGAAAGAATTTTACCAGAGTTCCTCTGAGCTTTGCCCAATGCAACTGTGATGCCTGTGGGTGGGCACAGGACAGGTGGGCTCATCATGACAGGTAGGCACAGGACGGGGCTGCTAAGCCCCAACTGCCTCATGGCCCTGGGGATTCGGAAGCTTCTCCATCCACGGACCATCCTGGGTCCTCAGCATTCAGTGGTGAAGCTTAATGAGAGTGTGCCGAGGCCATACAGCTCAGGTACAGGTGATGGTGGGCTCCAGAGAAACAGCCCTGAGGGCATGGGGGAGGATGCAGGGGGGCAGAGAGAACGCACATTGATTGCACATACACCATAGCCAGGCAGCAAGCCAAGCTTGTCACACACAGAGCTCACGTGTTTAGTGCCAGCTACCTGACTAGTACTCTTCTGTACAGATGAAGAAACCCAGGCTCAGAAGGGGTTAGCAACTTGCCCCAGGTCACCAGGAGAGCAAGCTTCTCTCTAGGCTGTGCACATGCACACGGTGGAACCCAGCCATCTGGGGTTTCCTCCATGAGCTTCTCACTCCCTCCTCACCTGGATACCTCTCCCACCAGTCCACCTCACCCACCTGGCCACTTCCCCACCTGGCCACTTCCCCCACCTGACCACCTCCTCTACCTGGCCACCTCTCCTACCCTGGCTACCTCCTCCAACTGGACACCTCCCCCCACTGGCCATCACCCCTCAGGCCACCCCTGTCTATCCACCCCTTCCTCCCTACCTCCCCCACCTATCTCCATCTACCTTCTCCTCCCCCTCTACCCTACTAACCCCTCTCACCTCCATCCAAAAAAGGGCCAAATGCTAATCTTCGGTGCAGCTGTTTTACGTATTCGTTTTTGTTTTCAATAAAGCACTGTGCTTCGTGCAGGCTCCAGCTCTCTGTTATCAGTTCTGAGATGCTTACTTGTTCACATTTTAACATGCTGAAATCAGGATGTGTCTTACTGTGGATGGCGTTGCTCAGTTTAATTGGGGCCTTGCTTTTCCTTCCTTAGAGATGCATATTTATTATGCATCTCACAATCAACGACATCTTAGAGTCTGTGAAACATAGGAATTAAAACAAAACAGGAGAAAAAAAAACCAGGATGACCTTATCAAGCCAATGCCATTTAGGCAAGCTGTGTCTTAAAGGTGCCATGTATTTGGGAAGGGCCAGGGGCTGGGTGAAGGGAGAGATGAAAAGGGGGGCACGGAATTTTTAGGGCAGTGAATCCCTGCTGCAGGCTATTGTCATGGTGGATACATGTATCACACATCTGTCAAAATCTGTGTAATGTACAACATAAAGAGTGAGCTCTAGTACACACTATGAATTTTAGTGAATAATAATGTTTCAATACCGGGTCATCAGTTGTAAGAAATGTACCACAGGAATGCAAATAGTGAATGTGCATGCATATGTGAGTGTGTGTGTATGTGTGTTTGTACGAGGAATATATGGAAACCAACTGCACTTTCTACTCAGTTTTTCTTTAAACCTAAGGGGTCTTAAAAAATAAAGTTTACTGGCTGGGCATAGTGGCTCACACTTGAAATCCCTGCACTTTGGGAGGCTGAGGTGGGAGGATTGCTTGAGCCCGGGAGTTCGAGACCAGCCTAGGCAACATGGCAAAACTTTGTCTCTACAAAAAATTCAAAAAATTAGCCAGCCATGGTGGAGTGTGCCTGTAGTCCCAACTACTTAGAAGGATTGCCTGAGTCCGGGAGGTTGAGGCTATGGTAAACTGTCATCATGCCGCTGCAATCAAGCCTGGGCAACTGAGTGAGACTCCAACTCTTAAATAAATAAATAAATAAATAAATAAATAAACAAATAAATAAATGATTTTTTTAGAGGCAAGTTGAATTAATTCTTTTATATTTCTCCCATAAAAAAAGTCAAAGTCATATAAGATATTGTTTTACGTTTCAGGCCTTGACAGACTCTTCATCCACCTCTCAACTGATTTGAATTATCTATGACAAATCAATAGAGACCTAATGGGAAGCTTTATCCAGGAGAAAACAAAAATGAAGTGCTTTCAGATCCCTAGACCTTAAGATACTGATCAAGGGAGTAGAAAGGTTCTTATTCCACCTTCACTTCTGAATACCCCAAATTTCACTCTCTAATGTGGAGGGTAAAGAAAGATTGGCAATATGTCAAGTCCCAACAGATCTGAAGGGAAAAGGAACAATGTACACATGATCAGAAATATCTGTCTCCAGAATAAATGCAAGCAGAACAGAATTCATCATTAGAAAATGTCAATGCTTTGGCTCTGGGGTTGTAATTAGATGTATTTATCCAGTAGACAAGGCTACAACAATAGTCAAGGTTTGTTCTTTGTTCTTCGCAAACATGCATATCCAGATGTCTAGAGAAAAAGTGTTCCCAGAGCAGACTCCCCAAGAAGAGGGATTGGTTAGACTCGCTGCTAACCTTGGAAATTCAAGTCTCCTCAGCATCAGGACATTGATTTTCTGATCTTTTAAGAATACAATAAGAAGAAGGCTAACAGTTTGGTTCCAAATGTAATGACACTTATTAAGTGCTTATTATGGGCTACACACAGTGACACGTTTTACAAATGTTATCTATCTAATGAAGCAGTTACAGCTCACTTCACACATGAGAACACCCAAGTGTGGAGGACTTAACCCAAGATCATAAAGCCATCAGCATCTCCTCCAGACTCAGTCCTGGCCTGACTCCAAATCCCACACTCTAGACCACTATGCTATACTGCCAATTAGGAACAATATGTCAACAGTTAACACTGGGTACTTAGGAACTGAATGAAACCAGGAAATTTACACCATTGCAATTTAAACTCAGTTGTAGAGAAGCCACTAGGAATGCTGACTCAGACCAAGGAGGCTAACCTCCCACGTCCCTGAACGTAGGATGCCAAGTGGCAACAAACATCTCAGACACATGTGAGGAGATTTTCCACTCCTAGAGACTCTAGATGTGGGTGCAACTAGAGCCAGACAAGATTAGTGATGGACATACATTTTCCCCCCACCTGTCATAGACCTGGAGATATTGACTAATTAGATTAAGGCCACAAGGTTAAATTACAGCTGTGTGACTTTTGTAGATTGGTGTTTGAAATCTCCATAACAAAGATATCCTCAGCTGTAGATTGCAGGAGCTGGGAGACTGCCTTTACACCACTGTTGGGTAAGGATGCAGGACATGAAAGTGTCATAGTCTATGTGGGCAAAATTAAACGGCAAGAAGGTCACTATTGCCTTGACAAGCTAAACTCTGGAGTCCAGACAGGCTGGTTTATTCCTGACTATGCTATTTTCTAGGGGATGGTCTTGGATGAATGACTTAGCTATTTACTACCCATAGTGCTTTCGCTTCTTGATGTACTTCCCCTGTCTCCAGTTAGGACCAGAGTTGGTGAGTGTACAGGGAGGGGCGCTGTTTTTCTTGGATTTATAAGAACTGTTAGCCAGGCTTGGTGGCTCAGCCTGTAATCCCGTGCCTTGGGAGGCTGAGGTGAGTGGATTGCCTGAACCCGCAGGTTCGCGACCCGCCTGGGCAACTTGGCGAGACCTCATCTCTACAATAAATCAAAAAATTAGCCGGGCGTGGTAGCGCACACCTGTAGTTCCAGCTACTTAGAAAGCTGAGGCAGAAGGATCACCGGAGCCCAGCAGGTCGAGGCTGCAGTGGCCGGGAGTGGTCACTGCACTCCAGTCTAGGCGACAAAGTGAGACTCCAACTCATAAAAAAAAAACTCACATCCTCGGGGACACACTTTAAAATACTCCTTGAGAAAAGAATTCTGGCCTGGGTCTAGGCAGCTTCCTATGGCTTTGGTTGGGCAAAAGTGTTATTTCAGGAATGTTTCTGAGAGCTACTAAGTTTAGGGGAAGAGATTCACATTTCCCTTGATCAACAAGTCAAGAGGGTAGTGCTTTCAGAGTATGGCAGGGGGTTGGTGTGTGTCCCTTTCATGTTCTAGTCATTACATAAACCAGTTTCTTGTCAAACAGAAAGTCTCCTGTTAACTCTAGGCCACAGGCCAGAACAGTGCAAATTTTAAATGGTAGACTCTCCCAAGAACTCTTTCTCTCTCCTCCCTATCCAATGGGACCTTCTGAGCACAGCATGACCTTCACCTACCTGCAGCAGATCACACCTTTGAAAATGCTTGTGTGGCCGGGCTCGGTGGCTCAGCCTGTAATCCCGCGCCTTTGGTAGGCTGAGGTGAGTGGATTGCCTGAGCCCGCAGGTTCGAGACCCGCCTGGGCAAGCGAGACCTCATCTCTACAATAAATAAAAAAATTAGCCGGGCGTGGTAGCCCGCGCCTGTAATTCCGGCTACTTGGAAGGCTGAGGTGGAAGGATCGCCAGAGCCCAGTAGATCGAGGCTGCGGTGGCCGGGAGCGGCCACTGCACCCCAGTCTGGGTGACAGAGTGAGACTCCAACTCAAAAAAAAAAAAAAAAAAAAAAAGATAATGCTTGTGTGGCCACAGGCCAGAGGACAGCCTCCCAGGTCACCCACACCAGGGGGCTCAGCGACCTATGCCACTCACTTTGTCGCCACTCCACCTCCCTCATCATTGTCTGAGGATGACGACGTGGAAGAGCCGGGGAAGTAGGCAGCATCCACGTGGTTGGGGCTGCCGCCCTGGGCTGGGTTGATGGGTGAGGACCGCTCGTACAGCGGCGTGTGTTTTCCCTCATGAGGAATGTTGCTGTAGTTGTTCTGCTCCGTCAGATTCTTCCCGCTTGTGTCTAAAGTGAGCGCTGGCTCAGCGAGGCTGTATGGGTATGGACCCTGGCCCGGAGCGCCCCCTGGGCCGGGCACCTGTGGGCAGAAGTAAAAGCACAGTCACATGCACACTGTTGGCGGGACCCAGCTCAGGTCTGTACTGCCTTTTCCTGGCTCATTTATAAGTCAACAAATACTGGCATCTATTTCACATATTCATCCGGAAGCTTAAGAAATGATTTTAGCGTTCATTAAAATGCAAGCATGAGCTGCGTCTAGGCCACCCACCCAACCAGAAACTCCCTTACCATGGGCTTTGCTTGCAGAGAGGTCTGCGGAATGTTGAGCATCTGAGGAGGAACATGCGGCGGCACCATCCCAGGCATTCCAAATGGACCAGGTCTGGCTGTTTCACCAACAAGGAGAGAAAATCGCAAAAAAGCTGTGAACAGAACACCACCTCCCACAATACTTTTGGAGTCAGCCTATCGCTCACCCTCACCCTCACCCCACTCACACATGATGCACCATTGCTCCCGCCACTCAAGCAGTCTTTAGAAACTGATGTTTCACATGAAGAAATACTTCATCTTATCCTGAGCCGTGTTCTACACTGGGGCTAGGGTTTACACTTCCCAGAGTCCTCAACGAACTCCCGATAGCATCTTCCCCTTGCATTTTCTGAACGCTCATTCCCTCTGCTGGGATATGACGGTGTCCTCTGTAACTCAGCCTCTCTGTTCAGTGCTGCTATTAACCTGAGATTGCAGCAAAACCAGAAGCTCTGGCGGGCATGAAAGGAACAAAATAGGAACAGAACACTTTCCCCTTACAAGTGATATGCAAGACAAGTTCTCTAAACTACTTTATAATGAGGTTCTTAGCTAACCAGCAAGCTTTCAAATATAAAAACTGTCATTGTTAATTGTTAAGCAAAATCATTATTAGGTTGCACATATTAACATGCTTTATAGGATCAGTAATTTGGGATTCTATGTTCTCTTAAAATATGACCCCAAAGCCTTTTCCACTGCATGCTGGTGTGTGCTGACTTGTGGAAGTGAAGAATTCTATGCCATATGGGGGAACAGCTGAGGCACAACAGCAGGATGAGCAGACAGGTCAGCCTGATCCCCCACAGAATGCTGGACCCAGAGGCTCCCACAGCTCACCCATGGAGCTGGCCTGAGGGGCTCTGGAGAGAAAGTGAGCTCCAAGGTTACTTTCTGGCAGATGGGAACTAGCAAGTGGACGCCACTTCTTGGCTCTCCCAGATAGCTCGAGGCCTGTGAGAACGAGGACTGTGCATGGCCCTTGTGTCAACAACATCCAAAATGCCAGAGAAACAACATGTGTAACAAATGGGAAGGAAACATTCACAGCTGCAATCTCTTGCCGAAGAACCAGGCCCTGAGCACCCACCATGTGCCAGGCTGGAGGGCTGAGGCTGGGCTGCAACGACCCCAAGAGGGTGTCAGTTAGACCCAGATTGCTAAGACGCAAGGAAATAGAGAACCTATGTGGAGACACACCCGACCCATCTAGGGCTCATGGAGTGGCACCAGCTCTTCCTTGGGCTTCCTTTAAAAGTGGAGCAGAACCAAGCCTGGAGCTCCCCGAACTCCAGTTTCCTTCTTTAAAGAGAAGTGCTTCTCCAGCCTCGGAATCTGAACACCACCAGCAGGAGCACAACCCACAAACCACCTCGCACACTGCCTATCTGCCAAAATAAATAACACAGGAAAACTCTCCACACCTTTCTTCTCCACCTCTGAAGGCCAGTTTCTGCTGCAAAGTCATGAGGGGCTCCTAAGCCCACACCTGGCATGGTGTGATCAGGGTGCAAGCTCTCAATGTCCTGACCTCTGAGGGCCAGAAACAAGTGTAGGTCATGCTCGCCTCTCTTCCAGATGAGAATATGTGAAGCTCACAAGCCACGATCTATGAGGGGGACCCAAAAAAGCCCAAAATTATCTTTTGGAGGGTGGGCCCCTTGTAGTATACTCAGAATCTGTTCCTCCAGATCAAACAGTCAACTGAAGTTTTTATCTGGAAGTTCTGAGAAGGCTGCTTCATGATCTGCGGAAGAAACATCCTGAGTTGTGGCAAACAGATAACTGGTTCTTCTACCCTGACAACACACCTGCCCATACTGTGTTGAGCGTTTAGCAAGTATTTTTTTTTTTTAATTTTAAACCAAAAACAGCATGACCCTCATTGCCAACCCTTCCTATTCACTTGATCTCACCCAAGCAGCTTTTTTCCTTCTCTGGATGAAAAAAGTCCTCAAAGGGAAATGACGTTTTGCCAATATGGAAGAGGTGAAACAAAAAATGACAGAAGCATAAAAGGCATCCAAATAGACGAGTTCAAAAACTATTTTGTCTCTATAGGTGTACTGCATCAAACAGAGAGTACTTTAAAAGTAACTAAAGTGTTTAAACTTTTATGTTCAAATATAAAAATAAACACACAATTTTTTATAAATAAATTCTAGGGTTTTTGGGTCCCCCTTATATCTAAAGTTCCCCTCACCAAGGGCCTCGGTGCACAAGCTCTGAGATGCCACAGGTCTTTGATCCTGGCTCTCCCTAAGAAGAAATCTCAGCAGTTTCCATCTTTGTACTGAACAAAGAAACGGCAGTACAAGTAGCTGGAAATAGTGAGACTGGCATGCATGTGCCCACAGGCACTTCACACATGCATGCAACATGCAGCACACACGGACACACATATGCACACAAGGAGATGTTCCTGACTGAACAACACAGTCTGGTTACAGACCTGCACTTCTAAGGGATGTGTGCACACAAGCACATGCTCACTCACACACATACAGATACATACAGCAGTGTGTACACACACAAGGAAATGTTCCTAAACAAACAATAATTCTGCTGATCTGGATCTCTTGGTGTGAGACAGACGTTGCTGTAACTGTTAAAGGCCTTATCTCAGGTGACTCTGAATCACAGTCAGATCTGGACCAAAGAATACTTTTTTAAATCTATTTAAGCTCTAATATTATGACTCAAATCAATGTAAAGTATGGTTTATAATGTCTCGTAGCTAATCTTCCATACTTAACTTTCAAATAATAAAAATGAAAAGCTACATCACGTAGCAACAGCATTCATGTGAAGATAATCGTTTTTGTTTCATTCTATTTTTGGCCATTACATGCTAAAAACTTCCTGAAAACCAAAAACTTTCCTTTAAACTAACAAACTGTATTACAGCATGAAACCAAAGAGTTCCAAGGAAAGAGCAATTTGGAAAATCACACTGAACCACTGACCTCAAATAAACCTTTATGAATCCACAGAGTGAGTCACTATTCCATCATAACTTAGTCCAACAAGTAAATTACCTTTTCTCCATGTTTCTGAAGGTGACAGAAATGTCTAATAACCTAGGGTCTACCTCTGCAGGCCACAGGCCTCCTCTAAAGCAGGGCTTGTTCTCTAGGCCCAAATCAGCTGAGCAGAAGCACTGGCTGTCTCCATGACAAGAGCATCTTTCTCACAAGAGACACTAGCCAGAGTGGAGGTGCTGGCTTTTCATTCTCTTCCTCCTCTCACAGACACTTACCAGAGAGGTAGGCTCTCTATCTCTACTTTTATGTTAGAAAAGTATGCAGACTAAAAAGATAGGCAGAAAAAATGTTTAATTTTGAAGTTAAGATATTTCAAAAATTTTTTAAATATTTTTTAAATATTAAGAACTTTTTTAAGAATGAAGAAAAAAGAAACATGCACTGTAGTTCCTCAGTTGTGCTACGTTGACTTTTCACCCTGGTATACAGGGTGGTTCAGTTACCTACTTCCTCGGATGATTCACCACATCTAAATGAAGCCATCTGGCCTTTGCTCTAAAGTAAAGTAAGATAAATTTTTAAAAGGAATGGAGTTAAACTAGAACCTCAACTTAGAACTACAGTCAGCCTTACCTCACGTGCCATTCCTAGCCCAACCTAACAAATACTCATCTATCACTCAGCATATACTTAGATGTTACAGCAAACAAAACAAAGAATAGTTAAAAAGTTTTTTAAAAATTCTATAAAGCAGACAAGTGCTAATGTCTTATTTTCTAGTGCTACCCCAAAAATATACCTTTGAAAATTTTCATTCCAAGATTAAATAAATCTACATAATCTCTACCACCATTAGTTTCCAATGCTTGCAAAAAAAGGGGGGGAGGGCAAACTTTTCCAACTTTTTAAAACATGTTCAAATGGACATACACATATTTACTAAACATCAATAGTATATAGAAGATCCAAAGTTACAGGAAGAAAACTTTCATGCAATCTGTGCCCATTGTACTACAAATGACCTTTCCAGAAAGGCAGGTACAGGGTCTGGAGCACAGGAGGAGGAGCAGGGACAGTCTGGCAGCCCTGCAGGAGAGGAGGCATGGCAGAGCAAGTCAGGCAGGCCAAGCCTGGCCTGAGACCAGGTACGAAGTCAGTGCCCAGGGAGGCAAAGGATGGAGACTGACTCCCAGGATCTAAGAGCTGGGGAAAGCAGAAGCCAGTTCAGAGTCTGCAGGCTGGTCAGACCACGTGTGAAGAGTCAAGGCCAGTACCCAGGAGAAAAGGCCAGGCATGGGGAGGCTGTAACACCTGAGGGATAGTCACTGGAGACGGCTAAGTAAAAGGACCAAGAAGAATAAGATGGAATCTGTGCCATGCATGAAAGAATTGAACAACGAAAAAAATTCCACCAGGAAAGCATATTTCAAGTTGATATAAAAAAGAACTTTCTGAGAACTAGAGTAGTCACCAAGGAAAAGCATTGCTTTACTGACTGCATAACCGCTCATACAGAAACACGCAGAACAGCAAGCTGGGCTGGTCCTTACAAGAGCATCCTAGCCCTCTAAATCTTTTTCACCCCTGAATGTGGATATTAAGACATCTGCTGTCAAGGGATACAGCATCATTCAAACCCACTTGGTGCCAGAGTTTTAAGTAGCAAACTTTATCTCAATGTATTCAATTTCTTGGTTCAATTAATCAGAGTTCGAACAGCAAAGAACACTTGTACTGACTGAGCAAAGTTCAAAAAAGCAGAAAAAGAGCATCAAGGTTTATCTAGCCATCTATGTGGTTTTATAAGTCTATGACAAAATAAATTAGTTCCTGTCTATCTGTGAATTTTAGAAAAGCAAAGTCTAAAAGTCTAATTACCCTTTACTTATGAAGTCACTAGAAATTCCTCATTTGCTACCTAACACTGAAAAAAGCCATTAACAAACCTCACAGCATTAATAAACACAGAGGTGTCTGTCTTGGAGAGACATATCCTATGCTCTTTTAAACTATATCATGGCTGAAAAGGAGGGTGTCAATTCTTCTAAAACAATCAATTCTCAATTTAAAAAAACAGAACTTCCAAAAAGCCACAAGATCAGACAGCCTGTATCATGTCATATCACACATTAAATAAAACAAACTCAGTGAAAACTGAAGAAGTGGTCATAAGAGCAGAAACTTGAAAAGCAAAGGCCCCAGCAATCTCAGGAGAACCTGATTTTGTACTTGGGAATTCTGCACTATATGGGAAAAAGGAGCAGACTTTCTGCTCCAGAGGAGTAATGTCCTGGCTTCCCTCTGGGGGCATCTATTCTGTCAACCTCTGGGGTTTGACGTCAACATCACCTGTACTAGCTTTAAAAGATAAAAACTGATAGATGAACAAGAACACATCTCAAAAAAAAAGTAGGTACAGAAGGACATATATAATATAGCATTTACTTAATAATCAAAACAATGTCATTTATCATCCCATACATATTAGATAAGAAAAACCAGGTGCAGTGGCTCGCCCCTGTATTCCTGGCACTTTGGGAGGCAGAGGTGAAAAGATTGCTGAGTCCAGTCTGGGCAACTTGGCAGGACCTTGACTCTACAATAAATCAAAAATCAGCTAGGCATGGCAGCACATGCCTGTACTTCCAACTACTTGTAAGGCTGAGGCAGAAGGATCACCTGAGCCCAGTGGGCCAAGGCTGCGGTGTCTGTAAGCATGCCACTGCACTCCAGCCTGGGCAAGAGTGAGCCCACACCCAAAAAAACCAAGCAAACAGACAAAAAAGAAAATATAAAAACATGTTCTAGGCGGGCTATACGTGACTTTTAGAAAAGCCTGACATATTTATTTTAAAAAGAAAAAAAAAGAAGCTCAATCTGAAGCATACGTCATCATTTATGAAACCTATTCAGTGGGTATTCTGCTCATTATACTATTGCTTGTAAATTCTGTTACATTTACAGCTTTTCATATTAAAAAAAAACCTTAAGCAAAAACCTAAGAAACGGTGGGTCTAAGGTAAGATAAAGTGAGGATTAAATATAACAAATTTTTAAAGAATGTCAAATTTTTAAGTTAGTAAAGTATAATAAATGCATAATATTGAATACCTGGTGAAAATAAAATGCGCAATGTCATTATAATAGCAAAAAACTACACCTATTCTAGATGCTGACAGCAGGGGGCAGGGACATGGGTACCATGGAGTGTCAGGGCACTTTTGAAAACCTAAGGCAGATCTCTGTGAGTGTGGGCCAGGTGGAGACCAGGCAGATCATCAAGTTATCTGTGTAACAGGTTCACTAATGGGTCACAGTCTGGCTTGGTCCCCCTCAAGCCCGTCCCTGCTGCCTGCTGAGCCACTGCCTGCAGAAGACCTAAGGGCGGCCACCTAGCTTTCAGCCAGGCCTGGCCTGGGGCAGCATCAGGGAGACTGTGGGCAGCCCTGCAGACTCTTTCTCTCCAAGAGGGTCTGTGTCTGTACTTGGTCTTCTGGAGAGGATGACCCTGCCACCTTGGATGGGGCCCACTGTGAGCTCCCTACAATGGCTGTGAGACCCCACAATGGCCACGAGCCTGCCATGATGGCCACAAGCTCCCCATGATGGCTGTGAGTCCCCCACAATGGCCATGCCCCGCCTCAGGCTCCAGGGCCCACAGGCTCCAACCAGCCCTCTGGGTCCACATAGGCCTGCAGGCTCCCTGCAGCCCTGCACCTTTTCTTGTCAGTTCTGTATCCACGGGCAGGGGCAGGGCAGCATTCTTCTCTTAATGTCCTTTACTGTTGGAGATCTCATCTTTTCCTCAGAGTCTGAGGGTATTTGTTGTTAGAGAGACAGTTGTATTTTCTAGACAATTGCTAACACTACCTGGAGACAAAAGTGACACAAGGATGAAGGCTGTGGTAACACATAAAGTAGGGTGGTTTTTGTCTGCAGAGAGCACCAGGACATGC
This sequence comes from Tarsius wallacei, assembly GCA_963574415.1. Classification (NCBI taxonomy): domain Eukaryota; kingdom Metazoa; phylum Chordata; class Mammalia; order Primates; family Tarsiidae; genus Tarsius; species Tarsius wallacei. Next base: position 42,008 of record CAUYQG010077625.1, on the reverse strand, counting down.
AGCTTCACGCAGCATAGGAACCCTTCTCACACAAGGAGTCATACTCAACAGCGATGCAGGTACACACTCTTCTTGCTTCTTGCGTGGGATGAGACCCGCGTTTCCCTCAGTTGCCACAGCAACTTCCTCATGTGAATTCTCTCTCCTGGACAGGCCCATCCAGGGGCTGGCAGGAGCGCCCACCCTGACCAGTCATGCCTGTTCTCTCCTAGACTTGCATATGGCTCTGACACTGGGAGCTGTACAGAGGAGGTCCCTCTGACCCGATCTGGTCTAGTAGAATGTGACCAGCCCAGGGGACCTGTCAGGATGCAGGCTGAGGAAACGTCCCACAGGGTCTTTCCCAAACTCCCGGCAGCTGCTCCACCCAAGAGGTTCTTTCTGTGCCAGTCACTGTGTAGCATCTGTTCATTGTTTCCCAATACTAGCCCTTACTCTAGTCCCCTCTGAACATGGTAGGCAGAGCAATCAAAATGCATGCCACTCCCTAGACTAAAAAACTCTGTAATGAGAATATTTCCTTAATTTGGGAAAGGTGGGGAAACAGCACCAAGGTAGGTAAAGAGGGTGAGATGCAAGACTTTCCCTTAAGATCAAGGTTAGATGAGGATAGTCATGGTTGTACTCCTATGAAATGCTGTGCTCAGAGTCACAACCTGCTCAGTGGATCAGGAGGGTCAAAAGGGAAGACACTACGCTACAGAAGATATGGCCACCCAAAGGAATTTGCAAATCAATTATAAAAATTAATTAGAATTAAGCAAAGTTGTTTAATATAAAATCCATCTACAAAAATAGTTTACATTCTATACATGAGCAGTTTGAAAATATAATTAAAGAAAAAATACATTTTAAAAAGCACTCCAAAATAAAGATTTAGCATTATACCAAACAAAAGATGTATGAACCCTTTATGAAGAAAAGTTTACTAAAAAACATTGAAGATGGTCAGGCATGGTGGCATATGCCTGCAATTCCAGCACTTTGAGAGGCCAAGGCGGGTTGATTGCTTGAGCCCAGGAGTCTGAGACCAGCCTGGGTAACAGCCAGGCATGGTGGTATGTGCCTGTAGTCCTGGAAACTGAGGTAGAAGGATTGTCTCAGCCCAGGAAGGAGATCAAGGCTGCTGTGAGCTGTACTCCAGTCTGGGCAACAGAGTGAGACCTCACAAAGAAAAAAGAAAAAAAAAAATAAGTAAAGACACTGAAGACAATTGAAATCGATAGTGAAATACAACATTTCCTTGAATATACTCAATATTAAACATATTTATTCTCTCCAAATTGCTCTACTGAGGCAGTATAATTCCAGCCAAAAATGTAAGTCAAAGTGAAAGTGATTAAGAATTGTCTTGACTTCTTGCAGAAATATTATGTAGACAGATTTGTCCAACCAGAGATCAAGGCTATAGTACTGAGGATGGTGAAATTCTGGCACAAGGATAGTCAGAAATTCTACAGAACTGAGCCCAGAAACAAACCAAGATGTACAGAGACCCAACTTATGACAGAATAAGCCAGGCTATTCTGTGCGTGATGCTAATCACTATAATGCTAATGGCAGGGTATCCACACAGGTAAACAAGAAATTGAATTCTCCTATTCACACTAATGACAAAATTCAATGCCAGTATATTTAAAAGGCAAAACCATAAATAAAACAAAGCTTTTAGAAGACACAATGTTCACCACCTCATAGGCTAGGAAGGAATTCTCTCCTCCTCGTGAACACTTTAAAACACACAACAAGTGAAGGGCTGTGTGGGGAGACACACGCACTCACTGCCCACCTGCAAGGTTAGCAGCCCACGACCCCCAAGTGCCATCTGCACTTCTACTCGCCCTCCCACTACTGTGTCATGGTGAAGCAAATCTCAGGCACAGCACTGTTTCATCCCCATAGGACAGGACTTCTTAGTAGCATAGACAATAAAGAAAAAATTGTAGGTAATGTCAGTATCTGACATGAAAACTAAAAACTCTGATTTCAAAGCACATCATAAAGAAAGAAAAATGCAAGCTACCAACTGGAAGGTGCAACCTGCAGTCAATAAACCTGATGAGCACCTAATCACAAATGAAGTATTCCTATGAATCAACACAAAAAGAGAACCCCAGAGGAACACAGCCAAACAGCATGAGCAAGCACTTCACAGAGAAGGAAACACTGCCCATAAACACAGACAATCAACCTCACTAGCAACCAGGAAAATGCCAACTGAAACCACTGTGGGACGCAAAAAGAATGTGGAGCAAATGGAGGGACCCTCCACTCCTTCCAGAGAATAAACTGGTACATGCATGTCAGGTGGTGTGTGTGCAGGCAGGCCTCTGCTTGAAGTCAGCCCGGTTGCCACTCTGGCCCCAGGTCACGTGCAGGCATGTCCTCAGCGGTGCTATCCCTGGTGGCAAGTGGCTGGAAGCAGCCCGACTCTCCATCAGCAGCAAAATGGATAAAACCTATCGATACAATGGAGCGCTCTGCAGCAGTCACAAGCAAACTGTACCCATGTCAATGAAGCCCAGTAGCAAAAATACTGAGTTAAAAAGGCAGGTCAGAAGAATACATGCTGTATGACTTCCTTCAATGATAGACAAATGAAACTATTTAGTATCCTGGGAAACAGACATGGTAAAATTATACAGAAAGCACAGGAATGAGTAATACAAAGCTGAGGGTGGAGGAGGGTGGGGGAATATGACCAGGGAGAGAAATAAATGAGGGCTAAGGCATCAGTAATGTTCTACTGACAAAACACACTGCAGAATGGTAGTTACAAAATCATTTAAGTTTTTACAGCTAAAGATCCTTTGGTGACATTTCATTGTCCTAAGAGCAAAGCCTCAAATTCAAGGCAGTGCAAAGCCATTGTACTATAGCTCTCAGCGTTACCTGCCCACGCTTCTCTGTTTTCTGTGCTGCAACTGCATTATTCTTTTTCCTCTACACCATGACCTCTCACCACAGTACCTTTGCACATGCTGTCTCTGTATGGAATACACTTCTGCCCATGTTGGCATGCTGCTGGATTCCTACTGAACCTCCAAACCTCACCTTCAACATCAATCTAATCAATCAGAATCAAGCACTCATTTAACCATATATTGATCCAATCAGGTTAGTCTTCCTGAGCTTCCTGTTCTCATTCCCACAGGATCCCTTCCTATCCACCTTTCCCCCTAGCCTGCACACTATCTTGTTTACTACACCATCTAGCACCCAGCACAATGCCTGGTACTTTGCATTAGTGTGGTACATTTGTTACAATTGATGAGTCAGTATTGATACATTATTAACTAAAGTCCATCATTTACTTGAGGGTTCCCTCCTTATGTTGCAGCTTCTGTGGGTTTAGACAAATGCATAAAATCTATCTTAGACCTGCATCTACCATTACAGTATCTCACAAGTAGTTTTACTGCCTTGAAATTCTCTATGCTTCACCTATTCATCTCTATGTATCCCCAAGCCCCTAGGAGGCACTGGCCTTTTTATTGCCTCCATAGTTCTGCCCTTTTCAGAACATCTATAGCTGGAATTATACAGACTGTGGCCTTTTCAGATTGGCTTTTTTTTTACTTAGTAATGGGCTTTTATATTCCCTCATATCTTTTCACAGCTAGATAGCTCATTTCCTTTTAGTGTTGAATAATATTCTACGGTCTGCATGTACCACAGTTTATTTATACATTCACCTACTAAGACATCTTGGTTGCTTCCATGTTTTGGTATTTATGAATAAAGCTGCTATAAATGTCTGTGTGCAGGTTTCTGTGTGGACGAGTATGACTACTGAATCATACAGTAAGATTATGTTTAGCTATATAAAAAAAAAACTGCCAAACTGGGCCAGGTGCAGTGTCTCAAGCCTGTAATCCCTGCACTTTGGGAGGCCGAGGCGAGAGGATTGCCTGAGCCCAGGGGTTCAAGACCAGCCTAGGCAACATGATGAGACCTCATCTCTACAACAAATCAAAAAAAGAAAATTAGCCAGGCATGGTGACACATGCCTGCATTTCCAACTACTTGGAAGACTGAGGCGGAAGAATCACCTGAGCCCAGTAGGTCAGGGCTGCAGTGGCCGTGAGCATGCCATTGCATTCTAGCCTGGACAAGAGAGTGAGACTATGATTCAAAAAAAAAAAAATTAAATTAAATTTTAAAAAACTGCCAAACCGTCTTTAAAGGTGGCCATTTCACAATCCCATCAACACAAATGAGAGTTCCTGTTGCTCCAAATCCTTGAGAGTATTTGATGTTGTCAGTGTTTTGTATTTCAGCCATTGTAACAAGTATGTAACAGGAGCTCATTTACTTTTCACCGAGGAAGGCCGACAATGAGACACAGTAGATGCTTCTTCAGCCTTGGTTTGTGAATACAAGTTTGTGAAGCTTGTATTTATTTATTGATTTTGGTTTTTTTGAGTTGGAGTCTCACTCTGTCACCCACATTGGAGTGCAGTGGCCGCTCCCGGCCACTGCAGCCTCGACCTGCTGAGCTCTGGCGATCCTTCCGCCTCAGCCTTCCAAGTAGCTAGAACTACAGGCGCACGCTACCACTCCCAGCTACTTTTTTGATTTACTGTAGAGGTGAGGTCTTGCCAAGTTGCCCAGGTGGGTCTCAAACCTGTGGGATCAGGCAATCCACTTACCTCAGCCTCCCAAAGCGTGGGATTACAGGCTGAGCCACCGAGCCCAGCTTGATTTTGTTTTGTTTTGTTTTGTAGAGACAGGGTGGTCTTGAACTCCTGGCCTCAAGCAGTCCTACCATCTCAGCCTCCCAAAGTGCTAAGATTACAGGCATGAGCCACCACATCCAGATGTCACTTGCATAGTTTTTAAAATAATATATTAGTACTGACTTGTGCCCACAGATTCTAGATATACAGATCTGAAGTGGGTCTCTAGCACCTGTGTTATGTGTTATTTTTTTTAAATTCCACCAATAATATTGAAGCTACTGGTATAACCAGTGAACCAAATATTTTAACAACTCAATTGTGACATATCTTATTTGACATATGATTTTACATGCTATGACAGAAAGAACAAACACTATCATCTCCAGGTCTGCGGGTCCTAGCACAGTATTTATGACATAGTGAATGCTGAAAAAATAAGTATTCATCCTACCACTACTTACTGTTAAAATCTATCTTAGAATAGATCATCTCTGGGAGTCTAGAGTGTGAAGACAGCATGGATGGGAACACATTCTTTCTTCACTTCTTAAGATATCCACATCTATCGAGACCTGCCTCTCAGTACTGCTGGGTGATGCAATGGGGGTGGAGGAGGCGCTTCCTCCTACCCAGTAACTGTCTGGAGATCTGAGTTTTTTCCTCAGCATTGCACAGGAGCCACAAGCTTGGAAGGAAAGGCACAAAGATGAAAGAAGTGGTTCTCAAATGCCAGCCCAGCTGATATTCAAGCAGAAAGATTTTTAAAATTTATTTACTTTTAGTTGAAGTCCTACTCTGTTCACCCAGGCCGAGGTGTAGTCACACAATCATGACTACAGCAGCCTCAACTTGCTGGGTTCTGGCAATCCTTCCACCTCAGCCATCCAAGTACCTGGAACTACAGGTACACACCACCATGCCCAGCTAATTTTTTCATTTATTGCAGGGACTAGGTCTTACCAAGTTGCCCAAGCTGGTCTTGGACCCCTGGGCTCAGGCAAACCTCTCGCCTCCAACTCCCAAAGTGTTGGGAACACAGGTGTGAGCCACTGTGCCCGGCACTCTTTTTTTAAATATAGATTCCTGAGGCCCAATTAAGATCCTGAATTAGGATTTCTGTGTTAGAATTAAAAATTCCAGCCAGGTCTAGAAACCTCTGGCTAGAGTCAACTCATCCCTTCCTTTCCCCAATAGCCATACTCTAAGTTTCTAGTACAATTATTTTAAAATTTCTTCAAAACTCTGCATATTCCAATTTCTGAATGATCAATAAAGATAGATTCCAATAAGAAAGTTATATCCCCAAACCGGTTGTTCAAAATTCTGAATTGTTGTCCTGTCGAATAACACAATGGATTCTAAGACACATTACCAAAGACCACTTATGACCTACCTACCATTTCCAAAAACATTTCTATGGAAAATAGAAAGGATCTTCCCAAGTCCAAGCTGTTTCTTCTAGGTTTTTGGCTTGGGTTCCAGTCCTTGTCTTCTTTGTTTCCCTGGCAGGATCCCAGTAGTACGCAGAAGAAAAATCAATAAATGCTAACATTACCTGTGTTTCTTTAGATTTCTCAGAAAAGAACTAAAGGGATTGGTACAAGAATTCATTGCTGCTGGTTCCAAATTGCATGTCTATAGCTTGATCCCCTCCCTATCTTGCCTCCACCTCTCTCCAGTTTTGTCTTCAGCCATTCTACATCACACAACAGCCACCCTGAACTCTACACTGCCCCAAACATCCTGTCGTGCTGCATTTCTATGCCTGAATTTTTGTCAGGCCCTTAGCATACAATTCCAATTCTGCAATTGTCAAAAGCATCAGGATATGCTTCATAGAAGGACTGATAGGGAGTTATCACCTACACGAGCCTGCCTGAAAATATCACTCTCAACACCCCAAAGCTTTATCAATTACACTCCTGCTCTCCATAAAGCACTGAGGAGTAAAACTGAAAATGAAACTGCATTGAGACAACTTCATGTTGACTCAATGTTTAATAATTTAATAAGAACATGAAGGCACCAAGCAGACCATCACATATTTTTAAGACAGTCAAACTTAAAACTCAGCTTGCCTATTCAAAATGTCTTCAAGATTGTTACTATTGGCCCAGATCAATGCCCGATGTTAAGTGTGCTGTCCTTCTCCACACTTATTTTCCTACTTTTCTCCTCTTGAGTAAATAGTACCAAGTACACTCTAACGACTGTCTAAACTACAAGTGCCACACAGACTGTCCCACAGGAAAAGAGTGCCAAGCAACACCCAGGAATGCCAGTCCTGCCCATGAGTTCCATGCAGGCTCCTTCACTATTTACTTTGATACTCAGTCATTCAGTGCTCTTTTAGGTCATATGGCTACAATAGCGGTGACAACATCTGCTGTCAGACAGTATCTGCTATTCTTGTAGGCAGCACAGCCTAAAAGGACACTGAGGGATTGAACAAGCACTTCGCTGAAGTATTTTACGTGTGCTTTGTCTTTTGATATTCACATAATGACCCCACACTAATATAACATGGAGCCTGAAAGCAGGAGGCGCTGGGCTGTGCACAGACTGGTAGCAACATTCATGCTCCCCACCATTCCAACAAGCAATTATTAGATGTCTCCTGTGTGCAGGGTTAGAGCAGACACACCATGACTGGCACCCCATAACTTCTCACCTTAACTGATAGAACAGTGAATACCTAAATCTCCCTCCTTCTAGCCCCCGTGCCCCTCTTGCCAAGAATAATCCTAAAGCATATCTCATCACTCCACTCTCCTGATTTAAAAAACTGTGAGTGAATTAATTCATTCAGTCAAGTATTTATCCACTGGGGACACAAGAATGAAGGTAACAAATAGGCCCTGGCTTCCCTAGACCTTACGGTCTTGAGGGTACAGAGAATTAAAGCCAGGTGGCTGGACACAGAACGGCCTAAGGGTGAGGTAAGATCACTGGTCAGGAGAGGCCTCAGAGAAGAATATTAAAGCCTGAATGCCACAGTCAGAAGGACCATGCTGGTCAGGGAAATAAATGAGCCCTCTAGGTACAACAGCTGGTGCACAGCCCCAGTGCAGAAGCCAGCCAAGTTCCTGTGAGGCAAGAAAGAAGGCCGGGCTTGTGAGGGAGCAGCAAGCAGTAGGCAGCAGCCCAGTCACGGGGCAAAGCGGGGTAAAGAGTTGGGGGGTTATCCAAGTGTGAGGGAAAGTCAACAGGCAATTCTAAGCACGGGAGAATGCATGGGCCAATTTACGTTTTTAAACACTTCTCTGGCTGCTGTGCAGAAAGTGAATCATAGGGTAGCAAGAGAGAAGCCAAGTGTCCCACCAGGAGGCTGCTGCCATCTTCCTCCGCAATGGCAAGGCTGGCGCTGGCAAAGAAGACCAAGCAGCCCTGGCCTCCAGCCATGCCCATCTCCAGGCTCCTGCTGCCCTCTCCTTGCCACACTGCATCCACACAGGTCACTCTTTCTTGTCTACCACCCACCATAAACACAAAGCCAGTACCACATCCTGATCTCTACATCCCCAGTGCCTAGCCCAGAGTGGATACAATGCTTGAATAAATGAAGGAACACTGTCCCAGCAACGGATAGCTCTTAAAGATACTCTTGGCCAGTAGTAATATTACTTATTACTACAGGGAGCTCATCTTCTGAAACAAAAAGTCTAATTCTCGTAAGAGTCTCTTGAACATGCATTCTTTTGTTAACAGTTTATTATATAAGGCAAACAACATACCTTAGCCAGAGCTAGGGTCTATTTCACGTACTTCAATGGCCCTGGACTCTTAAACAGGAATGTTTGATTTGGTAGAGGAGGGTGCTTAAGGCTTAGTGCCTTACGACTTCCCATGAGACTGGGCAAGCAGGCTTTAGACTAATAGCTTATAAGTATTTTAATTGCCCAATGTCAGATCTCTAAATTAAATGTGATCTTTTGCAAGAAAAAGGAGGCAATAAAAAAGGAAGCTACCAATCCACTGCATTTATGAAGTCACCTGCAGATCCAAGAGGCTCTTCCATGTGCAAGGAATTCTATGTTTAGGAGATACAGACGCCCAGACCATCACTATGACCTGCCGCTTTGTCTTCATGAACCCTGCCATTCTCCTTCACTGTAAGCAGTCTGAGAGTCTTCTCTTGCCCCTCAATATTTTCAGGAATTACCACTGAGTCTATCTAAAAAGTTTGGCTATACTGATTTATATAACTGTAGAAAATCACATTTCAAAAGAAAAACCTACAAGATTGTATGGTGAATCTTTAAACCTCTTTGGACTACCACCTGGTCAATATTAATCCCAGAGAGGCCTTCATTTACTTACCTAGGTAATGTGGTGGATGAAATGACATAGGCTTACTAGTCGCTGAATAATATCCAATTGCTCTCTTAAATCGAATAACTTTGTCATCTGTTCTAGACTGAAATAAATGCAGGGAAAACCTTTGTAAATTAGTATGCCACTGGTCATGCACATTAACATATTTTTATAACCCAGCACATGTATAATAATCTCCAGTTTTTCAAGTGAGATCTAAGAATTTAGGATGATATTAAAACCTTCAGAGAAAATCAAGAGATTATTACCAAAGAATCAAGCCAAACATTAATTACTTTAAAGCAGTGTAGTTAAGATAGCAGAATTCCAAAGTGGCAGTCAGGCCTGGGTACAAGCTCTAGGACTTCTCTGACTTCCACTGTGCCGGCCTGGTCTCTGATCCTGTCAGAGGGGTTTACAAGCCATCCGAACCACATGGAACGAATGGCAGTGGGCAGGTCAGGAATATGCCTGCCCAGGGTTTCAGCTCTCAAGACAGAACAGGAGTCCCGCAAAACCTCACCTATTCTAATGCAAACTTGTTTGCATGTCTTTCTTCCCCAAAGAAGAAAATTCCTGACCATCACCTGATGGGAAAAGACAAATAAGAGATCTGTAACACCATCTGACTGATTTGATACTATTCATGATCTGAAAACTCTGAACTACAGACCCTATGAAGTTAAGATAGAGAACTCAGGAGCAGCAGAGGCCTCAGCACCATCTACCCTGATCCCCTCCTTCTGTTTCAGGCTGGAAGTGGTGCTGGAGAGGCCAGGTGCAATGGCCGAGACCATCAGCCACAGGTAGCATGGCAGCCACAGGCAGCATGGCAGCTGCCTCAGCCTCCAGTCCTACGGTCTGGGGCCCCTTCCCAGTGGCCTGACAGGCAGAGCAGGAACTCCCATACACAGCCGGTCAGGATGCGCCTCTCAATCCCCTTCTTCCAAACCTGGCCAAACCACGAAGCAGTCCTTTCCTATAAACCTATATTTTTTACCTGTGAATGCTGGAAAACATCTTTAGCTATGGCATCCAAATCAGAGGTGTCCTGAATGTTGCGGACATAGTCAGCAACGGCTTTGATCACTACATCGCAAGGTGGCAAGACCAGCTGGTGGGCCCGGACCTGAGAAAACAAACGCACATGTCAACAGCGGGCAGTCAGCAACCAGAACCAGACTACTCTGAACGATAGACCTACAAGTTCCATCAAGGAGCTACCTTCTACGATCCTATCAGCACCTAAACAACTGTCATCTGTGACCTTGGCCCTAACACTTTCCAAAGCCTTTCACACCTGAAGCTCAAGAACTGGATTTTCCTTTCAGAGATGAGACACAACTCAGCAGCTGAAACCATGTCAGGTAAAAAGAGCATCTGATAGCCTCAAACCACTTCTGAGAAGTAGGAGACCTGCTCACAATTAACCCCAAGCCCAGAAACTGCACCCATCACAATCTCAGTACATGGCCTATAGGAAACCCATTAGCTACCATGGGCTCCCCTCTTCTTTCAACACCAACACACAGGAAGGCTGTGCTAGTACGACCTTGGGACTCCCGGAAACTATCAGCAGACATGCAGTTACCAAGTACCCAAACCCACCCCCAAAGGCCAACTTCAGCTCCGAGAAAATGGTATTGCTGCCTGCTGAGGGCTTGAGGAAAGAGTGACAGAAAACATGAAGTAAAGTGTAGGACTATCTCATTATCCAAGAATAGTTGACAACAGAAAAAGGTAAGTTAAGAAACTGGAAAAGAGGGCAAAACATCTATTAAGGGCTTTGGGAGAGAAAGAACAATGGCCTCCCAAAGCTGTCCATGTCCTACTCTCCAGAACCTGTGAATATGCCATGTTGTATGGCAAAGTAGAGCCAAGGTTGCCAATCAGCAGACCTTAAAATAAGAAGAGTCCTGGATTATTCAGATGGGCCCAACGTAACCATAGGGTCTTCTACGTATGTAGAAAGGAGACAGGGAGTCAGTGCAGAGCTATATGGTGGGACAGGGCCTCAGAGGCTGGTGCTGGCTCTGCTGGTAGAGGATGTGAGTGGCCACTAGTGGCTGGACAGGCCAGGGGTCATCCTCCCAGGGGCCTCTAGAGGTACCAGCCCTGCCCATACCAGGATTTTAGTCTACTGAGAAATATTTTGGACTTCTGACCTCTACACTAAGATAATAAATATGATGTTTTAAACCACTGAGAGAGGGAAAGGAGGGGAAAAGAGAGAGAGGGAGACAAGGAAAGGACATGGAAGGGGGGAGGGGAGGGAAGGCAAGGAGAGAGAGAAAAAAGAAAGAGAAAGGGAGGGAAGGAGAGAGATCAAGAAAATTAGAAAAATTCAACCTAAGCAAGTGGAATGGAAGAAACTGCGAGAAAATATACACAAAGGGGACCCCAAAAAAACCAAAATTTATTTTTAAAAAGTGGATTTATTCTTACATGTTTAAACTTCAGTCACCTTCAAAGTACTCTCTTTGTCCACTGCTCAAAACAGTTTTTGAACTTGTCAATTTCGATGTTTCTGCTGTTTTTTGTTTCACCTCTTCCACAAAGGCAAAACATTTCCCTTTGAGAATTTTTTTCATCCAGGAAAACAAAAACAGTCACTCGAGGTGAGATCCAGTGAATGAGGCGGGTGGGGCACAGGGTCGCGGTCAACAGCTGCTGAACACTCAGCATGGCTGCCAAAATTCAAGACGTTTCCTCCACAAATCATAAAGCAATCTTCTCAAAACTTCTAGATAAAAACTTTGGTTGACTGTTTGGAATCATGTTTTGTGGAATATATTAAGAATAAATACACTATTTTAAATAAATAAATTCTCCTTTTTTGGGGTCCCCTCTCATATATTTACACTTCAAAGTTAGTATCATGCAAATGTCCAAACACACAGAACCACTTCCTTTTTTAAAAAAGCAATTATTTTTTCTTAAAAATAATGCTTCCCTGCCTGAACAGTTGCTCTTTATGGCATAGGGAAGCACTCTCCCTTTGTTTTGGTTATCAGTGTCTGGTAGAGACAAAATCATGGTTCTGAGCACCACCAGTACCTGCTGGTGTAGACCATAAGCACCTTCCTGGAGCCCACTTCTCGTCTGTGAGAGGGAAACTGTTGCCACACATAATCTACAGTCAACAAGCACATGAAAAATGCAGAGACCAGCCCAGGTGACAACGGAAGCCACTGTTCACAACCCAATGCTGAAGGGTGCTTTGGGAAGCCCACAGTAGGGGAAGTCAGAGGGTCCTGGGGATAGCCGAAGTACGGGGACATACAGGAACCCTGAGCCATCCTACACTCAAGTCAGCTCCTGCTGGGAACCATTGGGTACACCATGTAGAAGGGACAGCCAGCTCTGAGGAGGGCCCAGGAAGGACCTTCTCATCTCATCTCTATTACTCTGGGGTAAGTTGGCCACTCAAGTCCTTGATGCTCTCTAAGCCAGGAATTATTGTGTCGCATACAATATTTGAAATGTTGGTCATTTTGGGTGGTTTATCACACAAAACAAATAAATGACAGTTACCATGGCAATAATTGGATTTAATGGTTTTAAAAACTTGCCAAAAGTCTAAAAGTTCTTTCCCCGAAGGACAAGCAGCTCATGGGGGGAGCTATGGCTGTCTCCAAGCTTCCTGGCTTTGGTCCCCTCCCCCACCTTGGGGAGACGAATCTTCTCCACTCTCTCTCACTAATTTACTTTAAATGAACTATATTTTCTAATCTAAAAAAAAGAAGCTAATGGGGAAGGGTGCAGGGCCTCCATGACCCACGTTGCCACAGTACCCGGGCAGTCCTGCTGAACTCCCATCCCGCTTCAGAGTAAGAAGGACACAATGTGTTGCTTTTGTCCCTGTGGATATCCTTGTCACTACTACCCCACCCCCACAACACTGCAGCCAAGAGATCCTTGGAGTGGACAGATGCTGTAATTAGTGTCCCCTAAATCCTTCTGAGTGGCTAAATGACAACCAAGATGATGCTGCTGGTTCAATACTGAAAACATCAGGCCTTCGTCCTTTGTAATTCATGGACTCCACTGCCCTCCCTACCAGCACCCTCCTGGCTGGTCAGCCCAGTGCCCTCCCCCCACTGCAGGCGGCCTCCAGTCTCTGCAGGCAGTGCTCGTGGCTTGTTCCTAATCTAGTCTTCTAAATCCAGTTCAAGATGAGCTCTGCTGACACCTGCCTTAATCCTGAAGGTCAAGACCTAGTGTGAGTTTGTGGCCTGAGTGCAAGAGGACTCTGGGGGCAGTCCTGAGGGCCTGGCCATACCAGCAAACCCCACCTCACCACATGAGAAAGCTCTGTATATAAAATGTTTCAAATCAAAGAAGAAAACAGCACATAAATTAACTTCTAATACCTATATAGTGCTTTTATCACGTCAAAACACTTAACAAGTTTCACAGGATTTACCCTAGAATATCTTTTAGTAGCAAGACTCCTTGGTACATTTAAATAAAGATATATTTACAAGCATCCAACCTATATATATGTCTACACATACATACATGTATATGTACCATGCAGATGAAGGTATTGAGCAACATATTTTCAACTGGGAAAGAACAACATCAAGACGTTTTTAAGCTGGGCTCGGTGGCTCGGCCTGTAATTCCGTGCTTTGGGAGGCTGAGGTGAATGGATTGCCTGAGCCCGCGGGTTTGAGACTCGCCTGGGTAACTTGGCGAGACCTCATCTCTACAATAAATCCAAAATCAGCCGGGCATTGAGACTCCAACTCAAAAAAAAAAAAAAAAAAAAAACTTTTCTCCCCACAAAAAGTGTCATCAACCGTGTTGCTAAATCTTCCTTGAAATTCTAAAATAGCACATGGTTCATCTCATCATAACAGCAACTAAACATAGTTGTTGAAGTAATCTGTCCTTGTCTATTCACAAAAACAAAATTAATGCTCAAACCAAATAAATGACGTGCTTGCTGCTTAGAGACAGACCATGAAATATTGTGATGAAAGTCCCATTTCCTCCTCTTATTTCTGTTTTTTTAAAAATGTTAGTCCCAAAACTTAACATAGAAAAAGACAAAAGTCGAATAAATTGTAACATATTGAAAACTGGAAACATGTATACTTTCTATTTTTGTTATGTATGGAAGGTATAAATTCTGTTTATTTAGAAAGCAAATGTTTACGATCAGTTGCTTTTTCCATGGCACTTTGTAGCAATTTCACTAATTGTTAGTTACTTGCTGCAAGTAAAGAGAAACAGTGCTAGAAAAGACCTCCAGAAGATCTAGCTACCTCTTTGCTTCCAGTCAAGATCATTAAATAATAAATAGATACCGTTTGTGTGGAAATTGATGATAACTGTCTCTATGCAAAAATATCCTCTTATGTAAAATTTTTTCACTTTTAGCATCATTATTCCCCCCAGTCTTCTGACCATTTCCTACTGAAAAATGTATGCTGTGATCTTCTAATCATCACTGATACCTAGTACAGAATGTGAGGACTTGCTGAATGTGGGATGCCACCAAACCTTACCTGGGCAAGCACGCTGCAGGGCAAATCTCTCTGATACGTCACTATCTGTGGGCAACAGTGCCCCACTGCCATCCATAACAATCTCCTGTCCTTTGACCATTCTTGACAACTTTTAATTCGGTTTTTTTTTTAAATACCTTCCAGAAGGCTGCAGTCCCAGAGCTGGGTCAGTGGCACGGGCACCCAGCCTACTATATCCTTGGGCCTGGTCCAAGTGGGTGGCACTGGCAGCACTGGCACCACAGCCATGTGAAGTGAGGCTTCGGGCCCATCTCCAAGCAGCTGCACACCCCCAGGACTGACCTTCAGAATAAGCAGATGCTCTTACTGCTGTTTCTACCCGGCCAGTGTAGACAGCAGCAAGTAGAGAATGGCAGTGCACTACAAGAAAACCAGGAGGTCCACGGAAACCCTATCATGCACAGATACCCCCAAAGGGCACAGGAGGTCCTCACTGAAGCCAGGTAGATACTCCAGACAAAAAAGATCTTTGATTCTTTAGAGCAACTGATTTCAGTCATTCCAGGGCACCCTAAGAAAGCTAAGAAAACAACCACACTATAACAACATTTGAAACCCAAAGAAAATCTCTTCCTGATCCTTAAAAGCAAAATAATAAATAATTTAGCCCCTGCTAAAGAAGCATGTATTTATTTATTCACTGTTTTCTAGTATTTCACTGCTTAAAATTCTGCAGTCTCATTCTTGGTTATATTTTTAAAATCAAACATTTTTCTACAGCTGTGAATTCATTTTAAAAAATGGTGTTTTCATGTCCTGTCCCAACTGTTAAACTAGCCTCACCATGTCACAGTACTCAAAATGATTCAAAAAAAAAGTCAAGATTACTTTTCATATAATATATTGATTAGAAATTCTTTCAAAGCTTTCTAAAATGTATCACTAGAAAGGGATAATTTAACGGGGTCCAACCTGATCTCTAAAATCTGCTTGGTCAATACGCCCCTGTGGGATTTATAAGCTAATTAAATATGCCATGCAAAACTATGTTGAAATGATTTTAAGACCACTGGTACCACTGCTCCCAAAGTGCCTCTTAGCTGTTCACTAAAAATGCAAGTGAGCATAAACACTAAACACAAGCTCCACATTAAACCACTGCTGAATAAAGACCTGATCCACTTCATCACCACTTGCCTGGAAGGCAGCAAAGTGCCAGGATTATATGTGCTTTTGGCAATTTCAGGTACTAAAACTGGAAGCTCAGTTTGATCACTAACCTCTCTCAGCTGAGGTACATGCTAGAAAACAGCAACAAAGAACGCCTCTCTAAGTTCCCTGACATCAGGACACTCACATTCTTGTTGGTGACAAAATGTTGGCCCAGTCTCCAAGGGAACCCCTGGAAGAATGAGGTGGACCACAGGCCTGGGGGCAGGGAAGGGAGAAATGCTTCCGCGATCATCCAAAGCACAGTGGGTAGAACTCAAAGTGTGGTCCCCAAGAACCTGTTACCACTGCAGTCCCTGGCCTCAGCAGGCTCTGCGTCAACAAGCCTTTTGAGCTGCAGAATCACTGAACATCCCCCACAGTCCCAAGGTTTTCTACTAAGCCATTCCAGAGAAAGGAAAACATCTCAACACTGTAAGTGCTGGACACCACTAATGGTCATGCCTTCAAAAATTATGACACACGTCAATATTTTGCACACATTTGCCTAAATAAAGCTATGAAAGGCTGCTAAAGTGCAATTAATCAAATAATGCCATGTGTGTTAACAGCTTCTCAGAAGGAAATTGCTATGCAGATACACTGAAGTATTCAAATAATTTCAACTGAACAAAACAAAGTTCCTCATCCCATTTTCAGGCCTGAAGCCTAGGATGAAAAGGCAGGTGGGCCTGTGGTGGCCTCGGTTGCCCCGTCAGATTCTGGGCTCTGTCCCATAGTGAAAGCGTCTCTTTACAAAGAAGTGCCACCAGTCCAGGAAAGACACTGTAGTGTACTGCAGTGACTTTCCTTTCTTGGGGGAACGGCTGTCACTTATTCTAACATACCCAGTCTCTACTCCAACTATGCACATTTCACTTAATCCTCACAACAAATCCAGGAGTGGTCACCATGAATGCCCATCTTACAGAGAAGTCACTAGGTGCTCGCCAGAGCCAGCCAGGAGCAGCTAAGTGGACGCTACACACTTAGCCACCACACTGTGGTTTTTTCATCTTCCACTCTAAATTGCACCTTTTTAAATACTGAAATGTACATTTTCAACAAAAAGATGGTAAATGGTGAATTCCTTTTTCTTCCAATATTCTTAATTAGAAAAATTAAGAGCTAGCAACACAATGATATCCTTCCAAGTTGTTTTTTTAAGCAGATTCATAGAACTT
Source organism: Tarsius wallacei (assembly GCA_963574415.1). NCBI lineage: Eukaryota > Metazoa > Chordata > Mammalia > Primates > Tarsiidae > Tarsius > Tarsius wallacei. Next base: position 25,142 of record CAUYQG010077625.1, on the reverse strand, counting down.
AAACCACCACTGTGGATGTAGTCACTGCAAGGCTTTCAGTGGTTAATGATAAGAGTACACCTGAGTTCTGACAGAGCATCGTGTCATGGAACTTGGGTGGGAGAGGAGAAATCAGCGAGAGAAAAGATCCCGTCTCCTCCCTCATGGACCTCCAAGCAAGCAGTGACCGAAAAGGTGCAGCGACTCGGGAAGTATCAGAGCAGGCACAGGAAGGGGAGAAATCAGAGGCAACTCCCGACCCCTTCCTTGGACGACTGGCAGGGACAATGGTGTTTCCAGCTGGGGAATACAACATGGGAGGATAAAACAACTGAGAATACGATGTATTGAAATTAGAAGTGCCCAATCTGATGTCAGGCAAGCATTCATGTGGAAGCAAGTGGGAAGGGTCCTATCTGGAGAAATGCATATCAGGGAAGCTGAGAATTCAGCTCAGATTCGTCAGGAAAAGTGTAAAATCACTGGAGGAGGCAACAGAGGAGAGGAGGAGACAGGAGGAACACCGAACACTGCTGTGCGGGAAGTCAGATGGAAGGGTCCCCAGGGAGGGCAGGAGGATGGAGATGAGGTCAGGTCACCGGGCATCAGTGGTCTCGACAGAAGCAGTCTCACGACAGGGAGACTCAAGAGGAAAGTCAAGCTGTGGGGACACAGTGGGGGCCACCCTTGGGAAATACATGCTGAGAAGGGAGACAGAAGATGGGAGTCAGAACATGGGAGAAACCAGCCACATCCATAGACAGAGGGTTAGGCACTAAGAGAGAGGGAAAGGCTGTACAGGAACAAGGGGACCCGACAGGATGGAATCCCAGAGGCCCCGCCAGATGTGTTCAATTACAAAAGCTTGGCCAGGTATAGTCGTTCATGCCTGTAATCCCAGCACTTTGAGAGGCCGAGGTGGGAAGACCCAGGAGTTCAAGACCAGCCTGGACAACATAGCAAGACAACTGGTCAACTGGAGTGTACTGTGGTGACTCTACAAAAGATATCAAAAAATTAGCCAGGCATGGTGGCATGTACCTGTAGTCCCAGCTACTCAGAAGGCTGAGGCAGGAGGAGCACTTGAACACAGGAGATCAAGGCTGCAGTGAGTTGTGATTGTGCCACTGCACTCCAGCCTAGGCAACAAAGTGAGAGCCTGATTCAAAAAAAAAAAAAAAAGACAAGTCTCAAGAATGCCAGGCATCTTCCAACATCAGGTTGAAAAAAGGAAGATGGAAAATGAATGTGTAAATGGGGAAAGAGAAGCTGAGAAAGACATGCCTGAAGGTGTCCATATTCTAGCATAAAGAACCTGCTAAGGGGAAGCAGGTGGAAAGTGAGTCGAGGCTAAAGGAGAGTGACAAATGCTCAGGGTGACCGTGATGGAGGGTGGACTGATTCTGTCGACACAAACGGCTGCCTACAGTTGGAAAGCAGCATTTTTCAAATCAGTTTTACTGAGATATTTTACATGCAATAAAATTTATCAATTCAATGAGTTCTAACAAATGCATATGCTAGTGTTACCACCATTACAATCCAGAAAATATCACATCCCCATTACCCTAGAGTTTCACTGTGCCTCTCCCACCCCAGTTCCAGACAACCACAGGTCTGCTTTCTATCACTACAGGGCCTCTTCCAGTTTTATACAAAGTGATCAGATATATTTCCTTTGGGTTTAACTCTTCACTTATGACAATGCTTTTAAGAAGCACATATATCTCAAGTCAGTAGTTTATTTGTAAATAATATGTCTAGTAAAAGACTTGCATCTGGAATATATTAAAAACTCTTACAACTCTATGATGAAAAGACAAGTAATCCAATTTAAAGATGGGCAAAGGATTTGAATAGACATTTATCCAAAGAAGGTATACAAATGACCAATAGGAAAAGGCAAACAACATCATTAGTCATCTGTGAAGTATAAATGAAAACTAAAATGAGAACCCTCATGACACCCACTAGGACGGCGAAAACGAAATTACACACGATAACAAGTGTTAACAAGGATGTGAAAAAATCTGAATCTTTATGCACTGAGGAATAGCAAATCCATAGAGACAAAACTTATACTAGTGGTTGGCAGGAGGTTGGGGCAGGGAGAAGTGGGGAATAACTGCTAGTAAGTACATGGTTTCTTTTGGGGGTGTTGGTTTCATACCTCTGTAAGTGCTAAAAACCACTGAACTGTGTGCTTTAAAGTGGTAGATTTTATGGTACAAGAGTGATATATCTCAATGAAGCTGTTATTTTAAAATGGGAGGGAGACTGCTCTGGAAGTGGCAATGGGAGCCTGCAAAATATATGAACCTGTAGGATGTACAACTCAGGATAACAAGGGACTCCACCACAGGTCACAGCAAGCCCTGCCTGCAGGGGATGGTCTCAGTGAGGACAAAGACAGCTTGTCCCAGAAGACAGAGGTGAGAGGGGCTGGAGTCTCACAGACACAGCAATGAGGGTCAGGAAGAGAAGTCAAGTCCAGACAGGGCCTGTGAGCAAGAGGCATCAGAAAACAAGATGCTGGACACAGCTGGACACTGTAGCAAGTCCCACTACTGACCAAGAGCTCATCTTGGAAGGAACCTGCCTGCAAGTACCAAATCTGGTGCCAGATATGGCAGAGATGGAACCACATGATCCAGTCTTTAGAAGAACGGTATTCTCCAGGTTGAGAGCTGCCCTAAGCCTTCAGTGTGCAGTTAGAGTATAACAACAGTGTCTGTTTCATCTGCCAAGAGCAGAGGGCCTAGGATTAGGGAGCAGTGCTAAGAGGCTCATGTCGCCCAAGTGACATCATGACACAAAGTAAATGAGTACTCGGAGCAGGACGTGCCAGAGAAGCCTGGTTAAGAACTGGGACTGAGGGATGAACTCATAGGCTGGGAGGAAGCCAGAAAATGCTTACATACTTTTTTTTTTTTTTTTTGAGTTGGAGTCTCACTCTGTCGCCCAGGCTGGTCGACAGTGGCACACTCACAGTCACCACAGCCTTGACCTGCTGGGTTCAGATGATCCTTCTGCCTCAACCTTCCAAGTAGCTGGAACTATAGGCATGCACCACCACATCCAGCTGATTTTTTTAATTTATTTTAGAGATGAAGTCTTGTCAAGTTGCCCAAGCTGGTTTCGAACCCAAGGGCTCAGGCAATCCTCTTACCTTGGCCTCCCAAAGTGCTGGGATTACAGGCATGAGCCACCATGCATGGCCTACACACTTATTTTTAAGACTGATATGACAGTGCTTATTTAAAATAAAACTAGAACATTCCAGGCCTAAGCAAAGACAGCAAAAATACTACCACTGAGCATCCCCGTTTGCTTGACTCCTGGTCTCTCTCCCAGGGAAATCAGAAGTGCCTGCGCCCAGTCAGGCTTGGTGGCTCAGCCTGTAATCCCAAGCTTTGGGAGGCTGAGGTGAGTAGATTGCCTGAGCCCGCGGGTTTGAGACCCGCCTGGGCAACTTGGCGAGACCTCATCTCTACAATAAATCAAAAATTAGCCAGGCGTGGTAGCGCACACCTGTAGTTCCAGCTACTTGGAAGGCTGAGGCGGAAGGATCGCTGGAGCCCAGCAGGTCGAGGTTGCGGTGGCCGGGAGCGGCCACTGCACTCCAGTCTAGGTGACAGAGTGAGACTCAAACTCAAAAAAAAAAGAAGTGCCTGCGCTTCTGGCACTGTATCTCTCAGATCCCAATTGGACCACATGTCTTCCCCTTGCTAGCCTCTTGTCCTGCTCCTGCTGGCAGGGCTGTCCATTCCAGGTCAACCAGGAAGAATTCTGCTTGGCAATCCCACTCACTCCATCAGAGCAGCTAAACTCAACCCCATAGCAAGTAAGGAGCACAAACTTCCCAGACCTGTGTCCCTGTCTTCCCAGCAATGGGACTGGAGACCCACTCTTAATCTGAAAAAAAGAAAAAGGCAGAAGCCAGGTGTGGTGGTGCACACCTATAATCCCAGCTACCTAGGAAGGCTGAGGCAGGAGGATTGTTTGAGCCTAGGAAGTCACATCCGTGGTGCGGAGAACTACAACTGCACCTGTGTATAGCCACTGCATTTCAACCTGGGCAGCATAGTGAGATCTTGTCTCCTCATAACAAGACAATAAAGCTATTCTTGAGTCCAGAAGATTTCTCAGAATTTTAAGCTTCCCATTTTCATTTTAAAACAAACAGGGAACAGAGAAGAAATCTCTGGCTGAAAATATAAACAAGTAGAAAATCTTCTGAGTTCAGTCTTACATTTTTTTTTTTTTTTTGAGTTGGAGTCTCACTCTGTCACCCAGGCTGGAGTACAGTGGCACACTCAAGGCCACCGCAGCCTCGACTGCTGGGCTCTGGTGATCCTTCCACCTCAGCCTTCCAAGTAGCTGAAACTACAGGCGCGCACTACCTAATTTTTGATTATTGTAGAGATGAGGTCTCACCAAGTTGCCCAGGCGGGTCTTGAACCCGCAGGCTCAGGCAATCCACTCACCTCGTCCTCCCAAAGTGCGGGATTACAGGCTGAGCCACCAAGCCCGGCTTGCTCTCCTCTTGCTTCAGGGGTGTCCTCTCCTCTTCTGGAGTGATCCCCACAGCAAGGCTCCACACCCACTCAGCTGTAGGGCTAGGAAGTCTGGCAGTGGAGGGAAGGGTCTCTTGCAAAGGAAACACAGGATTTCTCTAGAATGCTAGGGGTTGGCCCTCTGCTGCATCCAGATCTGTGCTCCCAGAGGGTCTCGAACCCGCGGGCTCAGGCAATCCACTCACCTCAGCCTCCCAAGGCGCGGGATTACAGGCTGAGCCACCGAGCCCAGCTCAGTCTTACATTTAAAATGATTTCATTTAACAACTCTACATATAAATTTTAAATGAGCAAAGAATAAATGTATACTAAATGCAGGTTTTCAAGAAAAGCCCAGCACAGTGTGAATCTGTATTCAAAAGGTTTACATTAGCCATCAAGAACATGTAGCTAATATGCCTGATGATGATGGTGATGACAAGTACAACTAATATCAGCAGGATATACATATATATATATATATATATATTTTTTTTTTTTTTTTTTTTAGTCAGAGTTTCACTCCTTCACCTGCTAGAGTGTAGTGGGCATAATCACAGCTCACCACGAACTCGACTCAGGTGATTCTTCTGCCTCAGTCTCCTGAGTAGCTAGAGCTACAGGTACATGTCACCACACCTGGCTAATTTGTTTATTTTTTAAGAGACAAGGTCTCGCTATGTTACCCAGGCTGAACTCTTGGCCTCAAGCAACTCTCCCACCTGGGCCTCCCAAAGTACTGGGATTACAGGCATGAGCTGCCACGCCTAGCTAAGATATACATTTTTTAAAGTTCTGGAGGAATAATTCTCAATCTGATGAAAGTGATTATCTTCAGGAATGTAATTATAAGTAGCTTTCATTTCCACAGTATATATTTCTGTGCTGAGTGAATTATTTTATATTTTTTATGATCAGAAAAAAAGATGTTTATAAAAAGACAACATAGGCCTCTACTCTAGCTAAGAGAGTAAAAGTGTAAAAAAATATGAAGACTACAAAGATTAACCAATAAGATCAGGTTTAGTCAAACTACCTCATCTTGTCTGTCCCTATTTTCTCCCATACTTAGTCTATGTCAAAAAAAAAAAAAAGAAGAAGAAGAATGCTTACTCCATATGCCTTTCAGGCACCTAATATTGTTTTTTCTAAAGCTCAAGAAGTATTTGGATTTTAGGAAGTTTTTCTTGGCCTTACTAAACTATAGAACGACTTAATTGAGAAGAAAATACATTAAATTCAGTGTTAACATGTAAGCAAGAATTCCTTTCTGGAGGATTCAGAGTCAAAACCACCCCTCGTACTGCAATGCACCAGAGGCCAGGTGCCATGGCCACTGGGGTCGCAGGCTGGCTTGGCCTGGGCAACAGCTGCAGCACCAGCAGACATCCACCTGGAAAGACCAAGCAAGAAGGGCTGGCCAAGTTCACCTTAGTCTCAAAGGGTCTTGAGCACTAAACTGGCCTGCTATGGGATCTGTTGTTCATCTAACCCTAGAGCTGACATGTCCCCCACAATGGGAGGCCAGACTGATAGCCCTGCTGTCTGTGCTCCTGGAGACCTCGAACTACCATCCCTGCTACTCTCTCAGAACCAGACCCAACTGCCATACCCTGACCCTGAAGGACACGTTTTAAAAGTATCACTATGTGACTTTTTGGCTGAAGACAAGGAGACACAAAGAATATAAAGTTGGAGACACCACTGAGTAAGATTCAAGGCATGGCCTGGCAGACGTTCTTGGGATTCTGCTGCCTCTGTGAAAGATAATACTGGCAAAGGAAGATAACTAAAAGTATGTGAACCAGAGGGGTAGGGTTACAAACATGACAAGATATTTACATCAAAAAGGAAGAAGTGCCAGGGATAGAGTTGGAGAGTGCTCCCAGGAAGATGCAGAAGAAAGCAAGATACTTTGGGGGAGGTGCTACGAGAGGGTCACCCAGAGAAGAGGGTCACCTAGGACGAGGATTGCAACTAGCCCAGAGAACCCAGTGCTTCTCAGAGGTCACCACAACCAGGCAGGGGTTTTTCAGAAAGACTGGGAAGAGCAGTACAAAGAGAGCAGAACAGAGACTAGGCCTGATTTAAAAGGAGAACACTGCTGGTGTGAAACTAGTAGTTTGTGGAGACCCATAAGCCAAGGCATCCAAAGAAAGGTCAGCAGGAGGAGCTCAGAGGACTCAGCAACGAGGAGTATTTGCGAGTAGCAAACAGTCCATGGGACAGAAACTCAAAATGTATGGAACTTAATATGAAACTTAGAAACACAAAACCATTAGAATGAATACAGCGACCTATAACTTGGGATCCAACTTAAAGTTATTATATCCAAATATGAGGTTAATAGAAAGTAGAACACCCTGGTTAAGAAATGCCTTCTATAAAGCATTCTAGAAAGTCAAGATTCAAGAAAACCAGACGGAAGAAATTACACACACACACATTTTTTTTTTGAGTCGGGTCTCGCTCTGCCACCCAGGCTGGAATGCAGTAGCGTGATCACAGATTACTGTAGCCTCAACCTCCTGGAGTCAAGTAATCCTCCTCTTCAGCCTCCCAAGTAGCTGAGACTACAGGCTCATGCCATCATGCCTGGCTAATTCTTTTGATTTTTCATAGACATGAAGTCTTGTTATGTTACCCAGGCTAGTGTTGACTCCTGGGGTCAAGCAATCATTCCGCCTCAGTCTCCTGAGTAGCTGGGATTACAGTCTCATACCATCATCATGCCTTGCTAATTCTATTGATTTTTCATAGACATGAGGTCTTGCTGTTTCCCAGGCTAGTCTTGAACTCCTGGACTCAAGCAATCCTCCCACCTCAGCCTCCCAAAGTGCTGGGATTACAGCATGAACCACCACACCCAGCCAAGAAATTATATTTTAAAAAGTTAAAACCATCACATATCTGTAAAACATTTTTAAAAAACTAAAATAACAAAATGTCCACTCAAAAAATATAACATTCCCATAACTGATCGGGACTCAAAAATCATAGAATAAAAAAAACCCAAAAGCACCTTTTTTGAACATGTTCCTTTAGCATGTGCTATGGCCAGGGCAGACCCTAGCAGCCTCACACTGTGCTCCCGCTAAATGCAGGCCACAATGGCTGGCACACCCGACTCATCCCCATGACCAGGCAGAGCAGGCTGGACTATTCCCAGGACACAAGAGGAGGCAGGCATGGGACCGCCACTGAAGGGCCTACAAGCAGAGGTCTGGCCTGGGGTCAGTAGCCCAAGCTCTGCCGGCTTAGCTGCCCAAGGCCTCTGTCTCTCTTTCATGACACTCTGCCCACCACACCAGGACCACCAAAGCACACAGCAGCCCAGAACAAGACAATCAGTGGCACTTCTTCCAAAGGCCATGTGGCCAACTTTTCATTATTGTAAGTAGAGTAATGGATCTGCATAATTATAACATCAAGTCTAGAAACATACCAAAAGGATGTTCAGCTTATTTTGCCTATTAAGTATATGACCCTTTTAAGAAATACTTCCATCAGAAGAAGTTCAAATAAGTGGGAGTTTCCCTACTGTTTGGAGGACATTCCAGAAGAGTATCTCCATACTCCAAAATGAAATACCCCCCTGAATTTCTACAACCAGTGAAACACAGCCACTTCCCTAAAGCAAGGTAAGGTAAATGCAGCCACAGACTCAAGTGCTGAACGGTCCCAGGTACCACCACCCCTGTCCCCCCTGCCCCAGACTGCTCTGTCTCAGATGCTGCCAGGCTCCCCATTGTGCCTGAGGAAATGAAGGCTGCACTCCAGCCCAGTCTCTGCAGGCCTCCAGGACTGCAGTATGGACCTCCACAGCCTACAGCAGAGAAACAGGGTAATATACGCCTTCCTCCTTCTGACTGCATCTTAGAAGCTACCTGCCCCCAACTTTACCCTAGAATCTTACCTGTTAGATTGAAATGGTTCCCATCATCCTGAACACAAATAAAGTATTCTTTGCTCCTAAATCTAAGAAATGTGATGCCCACCTTACTAGAAGCCCTTTTAATGTTGACACTGAGGGTGAAAAAGCTTAAACCCGACTAGCTGTACTTCCTAATTCTTACTGCCTTCTCTCAATGTGTTCTAAGTCAGTCCAACATTACACACATAATCTGGTAATAATAAGGCAGGACACAACAGAACTTGGTTCCCTTCCTACCTCCCTCTTTGCAGATATTACCCAAGAGTTCAGTAACCTGGCTGTCCTCCCATGTGTCTCCCAGTCCTCAGAGCCCAGAACAGAAGTGTTCTTTTCCACACCACCAGAGCTGTGGACAGTGATGGCTGACTTCAGGGCTTCTAACCAATGTAATTGGCCAATGACAAAATTACAAAAGAGTTAAAACTTCATAGGGAATGAAGGGGTGCACGCAGGGAAGTGGGCAAAGACACAAGTTTAAAAGATGAGCCTAGGAGTACTACTTGTATACAAAATAAATAAGTAAAAAATAAAAACTCATCATGATGCCAACACACTGAGGATTCTGAATTGTGTAAATTACAGACTACTAATAATTTTCTATCCATTTTTGGCTCCTCTTGGGAGTTGTTTTTTTTTTGAGTTGGAGTCTTATTCCATTGCCCAGGCTGGAGGGCAGTGGCATGCTCCAACGATCCTTCTGAATCAGACTTCCAAGTAGCTGGAACTACAGGCACACGCTACCAAGTCCAGAAAATTTTTTATTTATTGTAGAGACGAGGTCTCGCAAAGTTGCCCAGGCTGGTCTTGAACCTGCGGGTTCAGGCAATCCACCTGCCTCGGCCTCCCAAAGTGCTGGGATTACAGGCTGAGCCACAGAGCCTGGCCTCCTATCCATTTTCATCAGATGATAAAAACATGAAATTTTCTCATTCATTTTATTAGTTCCATCTAAAACACAGCATACTGTGTAAAGAGCTGTTAAGGACCTCTGATTTTGCATCCTCAAGTTTGAATCTTCTTAGCATATCCCTTTTATCAAGTTATATTTGTATCATTTTGCCAAAGCCAAATGTATTAGATTTTTGTTCACAGAGGGCTGGTGTTACATGAATTTGTTATCTAATCAATTTAAAGCACCTCTTAACAGGCAATGCCATAATCCTAACCCTCTCAAAGTTTCAACCCCATACAAAAACACAAAGAATATCTGACAAAATAAAATTCAAAGAATATTATGGAGATATGCAACAACTAGCCACATCCTCAAAAGATATAATTAGTTTTATAGCGAGGAAAAAAGAAAGTAAAATAGCAGAAGGGACACATACAACTCTGCATATTAGTAAAGCTCATGGAGAAAAATACCATCATACCCAATGCCCCCCATCTATATGAAGATGACTGAAATGGTGCTGCATACAAAAAATATGTATATAGGGTCAAAACATACAAATAATGGCCAAGAAATACAATTTCTGAACTCATCTCAAAACCAAGTGTGCTTGCATTCCAGAACATGACTTTAAAAAGTCTATAACCTTATCAAGTAATTGGAAACCAGTTTGCATTGCTTCTCCATTATGCCATAAAAATACTCAGCTAATTTCCAAATACACATGCATACAACTTGACTGAATCCAAATTTTTTTAAAAACCAACATTACAAGTGACTTTTGGGAAACAATTGAAAAATTTTCTATGGACTCAATATTAAATGATATTTGAAAATTATTATTAATTTATGTGATAAGAGAAATATTATCAAGTGAGAGAATGCCCTTATTTCAGTTGGTGAGCAAGCTAAAGTTTTCATGGGTAGCGTACTACATCTTCAACTTACCTTTCAAATAGTTTGTGTTATCAAAAAACACAACAAAACACACAGACATACTTTATGGCTAAATGATAATAACTATTGGACCAAGATGCTGGATATATAGATAAACATTTTTCTATTCTTTCAACATTTTACATACTTAAAACTTTTCTTAACAACAAGTTAGGAAAAATAAACAAGTAATGATGTTACTGAACTGTCAACAGACTGAGCTGGACTTCCAGCCACGCTTGGGGCAAAGCCTTACTCTAGCCCTGTGATACATGAAATAAGGCTAGTTTAACTGAGACACATGCATATGGCCTGCGACCCTGGGAGGTTCTCCTTCCTGCTCTTCAAAATAAGACAATTCTTCTAAAAACCAAGTCTTCATTCGGGTCTCCCTTATAAAAGCATAATGTGTAACAGCCCTACTGGGCACAGGTGCAGTTGGAATCCGGTTGATTGGACGGCACTCCCAGGTCCACATTTCAACCATGGTGCCACCAGGAACTTAGGGTCCAGACCACAGGTTGCATCACTTTATTCATGAAAACTCACAGTAGGGACTCTACAGCCAAACAAGCAATTTCTAACAAGAGGAGAAAAACCAATTTTTGAATACAAGTAAAAATCATGTGTATGCCAAGTATTGTTTGAGTGAAAAGGAGAACACTGTACAGCATACCAGGGATGAAAAAGAAATGGGGTTTTAAACAGTAAGGAACAAAATGAAAAGAGGAAAGGAATTCTGCTTGAGCTTAAGTTCACGGTAAATGTAAATGCACAAAGAAATACTCCAATTTGAAGCTAGCCACCAATTAAAACTGTTTACGGACGGAGGCAATTATGACAGAATTCAGAATTTTACCAGAAAGCATGCCTTTTGACCATTCCATTTAACCTCTGCCCTCTACTGTAAAGAAGCCAGTTTCAGGACAGGAAGAAGATACAAAGTCTTCCGGTTCCCCAAATCACACAAGGCACCAGTCCTGACAAAAGGTAATTCGAACACAGGCGTCACTAACAAGACCAAGCTGAAGTTTCCCAGAGGCTGGCTCATACCAATCTCACTCATTACCACTGTGCTCACATCAAACACAAAAACCTTCCCACGCAGAAAATCAGGTAAATACCTCTTCTCTGACACTCATGACTATCACAAACAGGAAGGAAATTGAAAGGGAAACAGATAAGAAAACATATTAAGTGTTAATAAAACAATACAAATGGACCATTTCTCTAAAGAATTTAGGTGCCCCATCATCCAAAAAAGCATTAAACCCTGAATCAGACCATTTTACAACTGTAGATAAGTTATAAAATTTATCAATTATGCTAAAAGATGTTGAAAAAAATAATATTTTTAAGTAAGAAAGTTAACATATAAAAGCTTCAGCTCAAAGAATTCCCCCTAGGTACACAGCATGAAGAATTCCTCAAAGAAAATATTCAAGGACATTTATAAATGTACCTAACATACATGTGTTGGGAACAAAGGAAGATAGGATGGTTGCTCATTTCTTAAGGCAGTACAGATCCTAAAATCAAGAGAAAACATGATTCTGCTAACTGTAGCATGTTTCCATCTACAATAAAGCATCTAATTTATATCATTAAAGTAAACCAACAAAATCAACAGTTGTCTATTACAAATGCTAGAAAGGAAGTGAAATGTGTACCTTTAGTGAGGCTAGTGGATGTTCTGGACCAAGTAAACTCCAATGAAAGGAAGCCAGATCTTCATCAGGTAAAATGTGATTTCCTAGAATACAAACGTGGATAACGTAAAAGCAGTCATCATAAGTGACGCAGGAAAACTTCTAGAATCACTGCATACTGCCATCTATAGTAGACTACCTTTGTTGATACACCACATAAAACTTCCAATCAGAAATTGAGAATATTTTTCATCTTTTAACATCAAGCAACATACAGTGGCAGACTCCTTGAAGCTGACTCAAGAATAATGTGAATTTCTGGTGTAGTTAAAACAGCATTAAAGCCAAGGACTGCATAATACCAAAGCACTTCCCAGCACAGTATTAGAAATAAGTACTAGTTAGCAAAAGTCAGTCTGATAAGGTAAGGATGACAAATACCAACTAGATTCAAGTTTTCATTTGTTCATGAAATAGCTGTGGTTCAAGCTTTCATGTGTTCATGAAACAGCTATGGTTCAAAATCATGTGAACCAAGTTCAACAGGCAAATGTGGAGTCTACACAGTTATAAAAGCTTTCTTGGCAAGATTAAATGACAATGACTGCTGATTTTAACATGAATCAACACCTTCCTCCCGTAATTTCCATCACCACCCACAAACATATGCGACAAAGTATACTCTACAACAATATTCACGGGTGCCATTAAGCTGTCCATCCTAACACAGCCTACAAATAAAACTGCATTCAACTGAAAGCCTGTGCTTGGGGAATACTCTACTCTCGACAGTGCCTGCGTTCCCAATATGCCTTGGGTATGCTGGTTAGCTCACTACACTTTCAAAGCAGCAATATCCTAAACTGTGATTTTCATAACAAAATTTAATTATCTCCACATTAAGACAGCAGATCCATTAACTAACTGCTAACAGAAAGCAAAACAAAGTGAGTTCATTTGTAACACTGCTACATCATGGTAAAAGTTGAGCATCCCTAATTCAAAAACCCAAAATCCAAAATGCTGCGAGATCTGAAATGTTTTGAGTGCTGACATGATGTCACAGGTGGAAAATTCCACACCTGTGCTCATATGATAGGCCACAAACAAATGGCAGCAAAAACTGTGTTTCATGCACAAAATTATTTAAATACTATTTTATAAAATTACCTTCAGGTTATGTGTATAAGTTGTATAGGAAAGGTAAATTAATTTTATGCTTAGACTTGGGTCCCATATCTCACTATATATATGCAAATACTCCAAAAACTGAAAAAAATTTAAATTCAAAATACTTTTGGTTCCAAGCATTCATAAGGGATATTCAACCTGTATTCCAAACACACAAACACATAACACAGAGATAGTGAACTACCATGGTGCCCAGATGAGCAAACCTAAGCTACAACTGCCCAGGTTTACCCTACTTTATATTGTTTTCTGCTGTTAATAGATCATATAGAATTTTACCAGGAAGTATAAAATGTCTAAGTTTTTTTGAAGCTTCAATTTGAAAAAAATATTAAGCCAAGTTCATTATCAGTAATAGTCCCTGTGAATACTTGGGTTAAATATTTACATGAATACTGCACCCAACTTTCCAAAAACAAAATAACTTATTATAGCATTACTTTCTATTATAGAAGGGAAAAGAAAAATAGGCATTCTCATTTGGGGTTATTAAAACTTTTATAAAATCTAAAATTAAAAAGTTCACCCAATTAGTAATTTATCTATAACTTGTGTAAATTTTGAAGAGATTCCAAGCCCAAAGTTAAGTGGACAATATATTACTATTGATTTTGTTTTTAATTTTTTTTTTTCTTTTTTTTTTTTGAGTTGGGAGTCTAAGTCTGTCGCCCAGACTGGAGTGCAGTGGCCGCTCCCGGCCACCGCAGCCTCGACCTGCTGGGCTCCGGCAATCCTTCCGCCTCAGCCTTCCAAATAGCTGGAATTACAGACACGCGCTACCATGCACGGCTGATTTATTTATTTATTTATTGTAGAGATGAGGTCTCACCAAGTTGTCCAGGCAGGTCTCGAACCCGTGGGCTAAGGCAATCCACTCACCTCGGCCTCCCGAAGCGCAGGATTACAGGCTGAGCCACGGAGCCCGGCTTGTTTTTATTTCAAAATTATACAAACTAATTAGCTAGAAAAGTATGAGATGGCATTATCTCCTAAAAACCATGTTCAATGTTTCTTAAATAAGATAAACAAGTATTCGTCCACATTTTAAATGAGCCAAGGTATCCATATTCTAAGAGAATGAGATTTTCACACTGAAAGGCAATTAATATGCCCAGTCATTTATATAACACTCAAGTAAAAATGGAACTTTCTCTATAATGTGCCATTCACACACTCCTTTTAATATAAAAGAAAAGGTTTTATATTTTAATATTTGAAAATATTTAAAAAATTAGTTTTAATCCTCCAAATCCTGAAAGGCACAAGAGTTCCCTAATAAACACTATATTTGAGGTAAGATCCAAATAAATGAAGACAACTTGTAAAATCAGAATTTTGTTGATTGCTTATAATACAATAAAACTTGAAATGCCATCACAAAATATAAAACTGTGACTTCCTCACTTAATTTCAACTTGTATAAAACTGTTTTGGTTTATAAAAATCTGTCTGATAACTAAGTATTTCAAAAACGACCCACAACATAATTCCTCTCTTCAACAGGACAGGATTGGGCTGCTAGCCCAACACAGACTGAGAAAGGGCGCAATCACTGAAAGGGCTGGAGACCACACAGTTTCTAAAAGGGCAGTGACAAGAACAGCCCAAGTCCCATCAGAATTGTGGATTCTAACTACTGGACCACCTTGCTTACTTATGTCAGATTTACTTATATCAGAACACAAGTCTTACAAACTCTCAGCAAATTAGAGGTAGATATTAAAGTACTTGAGATAAGCACACTGAGAGCATACGAAAGGGTAGTTGACAAAAGAGAAAAGAAAATCACTATCTGCTACAAACATCAAGTGACAAATATATTACCTCTTGGAAAATTTCTTTTAAATAAAAAAATTAACATACAAAATATTAGTTAAAACACAATTTGTCCTTTCTGAGTAACCATCATAAGAGAATTTTTAAAGATATTTAAATGTTTAAAGATACATATACTTAATGTAGGCCGGGCACAGAGGCTCATACCTGTAATTCCAGCACTTTGGGAGGCCAAGGGGAGAGGATTGCCTGGGCCCAGGGGTTCGAAACCAGACTAGGCAAGCAATTTGGCGATACCTCGTCTCTACAATAAATGAATAAATAATTAGCTGGGTGTTAAGGCACGCGCCAGTGGTCCCAGCTACTTGGAAGGCTAAGGCAGAAGAATAGCCTGATCCCACCAGGTAGAGACTGCAATAGCCATGAGCATGCCACTGCACACCAGCCTGGGTGACAAAGTGAGACTCCAATTCAAAAAATAATAATAAAAGTAAAAATAAATAAAATGTAGGTGCCTGAAATAAGAAAAGATAGTCTTTTAAAGTAGTGCGTATCCTGAAAATTGAGGGGAAAGCATGACAGTTCAAACTCCAGCGCAAACTTTCTTCTATTACAAACATAATTTATGCCAAACGCTTAAATGACCAATTTTCATACTGAGTATCTGTTAGCTCCTATAATTTAGAAATGTTAGTTTTCCAAAACTTTAAGTGAGTTTATTCTGAAAGTTAGTTTTTCAGACTGGATAGACCAATACATAAACAAACACAAGAGCAAAAGCAGCTTATTAGCTACACTAAAAATCTAACAGCAAGTAAGGAACACCAAGGAAGAGCCATTCCTTGTTATTTGAAATTTAAAATATACATCCAAAACATCTAGGCATTGAAATAGTGAAAAGATCAATGTGCTTGTAGTATGGTATCTCCCTTATAGGAGAAAACAAAGTTTTCACAGTGCTCCACCTACCTAA
Source organism: Tarsius wallacei (assembly GCA_963574415.1). Classification (NCBI taxonomy): domain Eukaryota; kingdom Metazoa; phylum Chordata; class Mammalia; order Primates; family Tarsiidae; genus Tarsius; species Tarsius wallacei. The sequence goes on along the minus strand of CAUYQG010077625.1, from coordinate 9,256 downwards.
CAGAGCAGCAAAAATAGGAAAACGGTTTGGATTCAGGTCCAGTTGCTTGGCAACTTCATGCATCAGATATTGGCTTGTTGTGAGGCTCTTCCCGTTCCGGCTAAGTTTTAGGGCATGGGCACTGAAGTAGTAGGGGATGTTGCACAGGGCATAGTCAGAGTCATAGGCGACCAAGCCGTGGAAACCGTTCTCTCGGCAGAAACCAATCACTTCTTGGTGGTGATCCTCAATGCTCTGTGCAACCTGCAAATGAGAAAGCACTGTCAGATAGAGGATAACAACACAGCAGCACGCTCAAGAAGCAGACATGTTTGTGCAGAAGCTGAAAAATGCTGCTGCTGAAAACTATGCAAGAAAGCAAAACAGTCAAAAAGATGACATTATGAAGTGTGCACACACTGCTCCAACAAGAAGCTCTGTGGGAAACTGGATCCAAATTACCTCTTATCAGTAACTTGATCCCATCTAAACTACAATTTTCAATTCTTATCTATTCAAAGATCACCTGGCTTAAAACTACAAAGCCAGCTTAACCTCTGTGACAGTATTTTTGCAAGAATGGAAAAAAGAGAAAAAGAAGAGGTGGGAAGGATGGAGACAGAGAGAAGTCACTCACCCTCAGTAACCAAAACCATTTTCTTCAAAGTAGATCAAGTGGGTGAAAGATTCGGAAGGAGTTTTTTGGTTTTTTAAGTAAAAAGCCAAGTATAATCCCTCACCTACCTGTCTACTAGTTCTTACACTTCTAAGGTTGCATGCAGCACATGGGACACACACACACCACCCTTAGAACAACCACCATGGGCTTATTCTGGGTCCCACACACAAATGTCAGGACTACCATTTGGATTAAGTCTAAATCAACTGCCTTTTCAGTTATGAAGGTTAAGCTAAAGCTTCTTTACTTCTCCTGAATCCCCATATGAAACACCCACACCCCCGCTGACTTTACCACACACAAGGAGAAAGCAGAGAACATCCAAGTAGTAAGAGTTCTCTGGAATATCTCTAGTCCTAAAAACATGCCAAAAAGACCTGGAAAAAAAAAGTTCTCCTAGATAATTTAAAGTCCAAAGCCATCGAAATCACTCCTGCTGTTTCCCATACTCATTCATCCAACTAAAATTCGGCATGTTTTTTATTTCTACAATGGATAAGATAGTTTAGAGAAAGGAATTTTAAACTAAATCAGGTGAATTTAGTTAACAATGGAAAATTAACCCTCCACAAAGCCTTAGAGGAGAAAAACATGTACCTTTAACCTTACATTTCTAGAACTACTGTCCAATATGTGGTTATGCTGAATGAAAATTTAAATTAAATTAAATTCAGAATTAAGTTTCAGCACTAAATGGCCACACATGACCAGCAGCTAACATAGGAACTGCACAGCACAGACCTATTCCCATCACCTCACAAAATCCTACCAGACATCATCATACAGTTAACTTCATTTCCCAATGACTTTCATAATAAAAGTGGTTACCAAATTTTGATAGAAAGGGCCGAGCTCAATGACTCAGCCTGTAATCCCAGCACTTTGGGAGGCCGAGGCGAATGGATTGCCTGAGCCTGCGGGTTCGAGACCCACGCAGGCAACTTGGTGAGACCTCTACAATAAATTAACTCCAACTCAAAAAAATAAAAATAAATAAAAAATAAAAATTAGCCGGGCATAGTAAAGCACGCCTGTAGTTCTAGCTACTTGGAAGGCTGAGGCGGAAGGATCTTGGAGCCCAGCAGGTCGAGGCTGTGATGGCCAGGAGCATGCCACTGCACTCCAGTCTGGGTGACAGAATGAGACTCCAACTCAAAAAAAAAAAAAAAAGCTATAATGACATTTCACCAAGAGGCAAAGTAAACACTTGCAAGATGCATATTTAAAGAAAAAATAACTTGGTGGATTCTCTTGGTAAATATCAATAAAAATATTTTACTGTACAAGAAAAAATAAAATCAACATCCAATTAGTCAAATAATAATGTTCTATTTCTTAGAATAAGAGAATGCTGTTTTACCTCTAAATCTGAAAACACTATACACCAACTAAAATAGAATAGTTTTTTAAAATTTCTGAAATTAGGCCAGCTTCATCCTCTCTCACTTTCAGAAATGGTGATTTCTAAGTCCAAGTTCTTTGCCTCAAATCATTTTATTATATATACCTTTATATTGACAGTGATTTTTTTTCTTTTTCTGAGTCAGGGTCTCACTCCATCATCCAGGCTAGAGTGCAATAGTGACATGATCACAGTTCACTGTGGTCTTGACCTCCTGGGCTCAGGCAACCCTTCTACCTGAGCCTCTCAAGTACCTGGACTACAGACACGTGCCACCATGCCAGCTAATTTTTTGGGTTTTTGTAGAGATGAGGTCTTGCTATATTGTCCAGGCTGGTTTCGAACTCCTGGGCTCAAGCAATCCTCCTGCCTCGGCCTCCCAAAGTACTGAAATTACAGGCATGAGCCACCACATCCAGCTGACAGTGATGTCTTAAAGTGTTTTTAAATCACTAGAAATTACTGGCTGTTTTAGAGACATCTCTAATAGTAAGTCTCTATACCAAGAGCCCATGAAGGGAAAGAGTAAGTGATCACTCCTTTCTCTCCTCACCACTCAAGGTAGTACTACCAAGGACCCCACTTTTTCCAGAAGATTCACACATCCAGTAGAGGGGTTGGGGCAGAGTTAAAAACAGGCTGAGAGCAGGTCAGAGCCCATCCTGCCCATCTCCACAATTAGGGAGTTAAGAGGTGCCCAAGGGTCATCTTCCAGAGGCCAGTCCCTGGGTTACGTTCACAGGACAGTGGAGAGCATCTGGCTGAGAAGAAGCTGCTGATATGGAATGGGAAGAGAGATGTCCCACAAGCACTGGCTTTTTAACCAAGACCTGAAAGAAAAGGCTAACCCTGAGCAGGTCCTCCAAGGAGAATGTCCCTGTGGGGGCAGAGATGGGGGAACATGCCGCGCAAAGGTCCAGAAGTGAGCACAGTGTGCTCTGACCCTGGGATCAAGGGCAAAAGGGGGAGATGATGAAGTCTGAGAGGAGCAGGGATTGGGTCTCACCTGGCAGCTTTCAAATAATGCTGTTAGTGTTATAAAACAGTAGGTAATATAACTGAGAGCTGTAAAACATTCAGACTCTTTGACCCAGTGACCTCGCTCCAGGAAATAGAGGCTAAAAAACCAATTCACCAAATGAAAAACACTAAAAGCATAAAAAGGACCATGGTAGACTTCAATGGGGAAAAAAATTAACATCACAAAGATAGGTAGATATAGCAACTACACCATCCTGTGAATAAACCTGGGAAAAGTTCGTGATAAAACATTAAACAAAATCATTTTAGCACACAATATCATGTACATACAACTATGTAAAATTGTGTTTGTTGAAGAAGACTGAGAAGCAAAAAGCAAAAACCAACAGTTGTATCAGAGTGCTAGAGTTATGCTTTAGAAATCCATTTTAAAAGAAAAAAAAAATCATAAAAAGCTAGAAAGGTAGTACTCTGAACCATACCTACACTCTGGTCACCTGTGCTCTGGCACTTCAGGTAACTTCTTTTACATATCTGTCTCTCCCTAGAAGACGAGAGGTAGAGCGTGTGCATCTTGGCATCAAGGGTCTAGCTTGGTGCCTAGCACCAGTAAGCACAGAAAGAATTAAAAAGGACACAGTGGGGTGCCATTTTGTAGTTCCCCAAAGATTCATTAAATTAAATGAATGAAGAATAAGACGTAGTTCACCCAGTAGAGGCCAACACTCAGCAGCACCTTAAAGCCAAGCTGGTATGTAGAGTCCTTCACAAATTGCCACCTCTTTTCTCACGCCTTAAAGAAATTCCTTCTTCACTCCAAGCCAGTGATTGCAGATTGGCATCAGGAAGCAAAGTGAATGAACTATTAATAATTCACTACAACTCTAATTTACAAATGATTAACACTGCCTTAATCCTTCCAAAAAGCACACGCAGCATTAAACAAACATTTGACTGCTAGAATGAAACAAAAGAGAAAGCAGCCACACACCTGTAGCAAGGTGGCCTCTCCCACTCTGGCAGGGCTCAACTTTCCTGTGTCAAGTCACCAAAAAGTCTACGCTGCAGCTCTGCTCAGACACCCTACCTGCTCAGCAACCTGCCTGATAACCAGTGTCTTTGCCTTCCTGCAACTTCTAAAACTCGAGTACTCTTCCTCCACGCTAAAATGCATCATGCCTTCATCTGAGGAAATGCAACACGGCATTAAAAACCACCAGGGTGGCAAAGAGGATATCCTTTTCAGTGGGTGGATAATGCCTAGAAGTTATTCAACTGGGGAGGGGGTAGTGGACGGAGACCTACTACAGAAATCCACACAAAACTCTGTGAAAGAGTTAGAAGCTGACTGCCTAGGGGTGGGGGAACAAGATGACTCTAGACATCTGTCAGAACTCATACAATCCTACATCACACAGAAGAAATGGTAATGTATGCAAATTTAAAAACAAATCCACCAGGATATCTGGGAGGCTAGGACAGAATGTAGACTGACAAATGTATCTAATCGCATTATAAAATGTATGAAATAACCTCACTGAAGAGGACTGGGGAAACTGAGCAGTCTGAGTCACTATGGGACACAAACACTGTACTCCACTTATAAGTGTAAGTACGTCTCCCGGGGTTTGGGTCCAGGGTTCGGGCTAATAATTCTGAAACTACTCTGCACAAACACTAGGGTTGAAGCAAATGGTACATGAGCTAGGCTCTCACTGTAGAGAAGATGCTACAAATAATTATGCAGAACAGAGAAGGCGAGAATGAACTTCGTGGTGCTGGATCAGCCATGAGACATCAGTGAGGTAAAAATACATGGGCAGGGACAAAAATGACACAAGACATGGTGTTCACATGCATCAGTATACACAGATTGCCTTGTCAAAAGACAGTCCCCTGCCCCCCACACCAGCAGGAGCACACTGGTGCCCAGACTAGGGTTCCCAGATACCCTTCTGTATGACAAGGAACCAGGATTGCTCCTTGGAGAGGACTGATGCTGGAGAACAGAATATAAGACGTGCCTGAGGCTGGGTTCGGTGGTTCAGACTGTAATCCCAGCACTTTGGGAGGCCAAGGCGAGTGGATTGCCTGAGCCCATGGATTCCAGACGAGCTCAGGCAACTTGGCGAGACCTCATCTCTACAATAAAACAAAAAATTAGCGAGGCATAGTAACACGCGCCTGTAGTTCCAGCTACTTGGAAAGCTGAGGCGGAAGGATCACCAGAGCCCAGAGCCCAGCAGGTCGACGCTGGGGTGGCCGTGAGCGTTCCACTGCACTTCAGCCTGGGCGACGGAGTGAGACGCCAACTCAAAAAAAAAAAAGACGTGCCTGAAGCATCTTGTGAGGCCAGAAAGCAAGGAGGTACTCCCAAAACAAAAGGATGGCATGTCACAAGGGCTGGCCCAAGAAAGTCTCGAAGGCCAGAGCCAGGACAATGCGAGCTATGAGGTAAACACCACAGCACTAGACACAATCCCAAATGAATTAACTGTAACCGTACAAAATAAGGACGTGAGCCCATATTGATAGAAATAATTAAATAAAGGAGGACGAAGAAAAAAATTTTCCCTACAAAAGAATTCAAGTAATAATGTACAATCTTTCTGACAATAGGTGAAGTTTATGAGAGGCTGAAGGGGGAGGATCACTTGAGCTCAGGAGTGGAGGCTGCGGTAAGCCATGATCATGCCACTGCACTCCAGTCTAGGTGGCAGAGTGAAACCTCGACTCAATATATAGATAATTTTTTTTTAAGTGGAGTTTAGTTCCCTTCTCTTGAATGTAGGCTAGACTCAATGACTGCTTCCAAAGGACAAGGATGTTACAAATAAGCAAAGAAAAAAAATGGTCACTACAGAGCAAACACCTGCAAATAGCCCCTAAGCGACTAAGGTCAGCATCATCCAGTGCTAAGCAGAGTCAATGCCATATGCCAAGTGCACCTCTTCTGGGTCTTCCTTCCTGCAGACGCATCCGAGAAAACACTAGACAAACCCAACTCGGGGACATTCTACGAAATACCTGGTCAAGAATCCTCAAGTATCAAGATCACAAGAGACAAGCAGAGAAGCTGTCCCAGACCAAAGGGGACAAGAGATCCTGGATGGGGTCCCAGAACAGAAAAGCACACTGGTGAGAAACAGGTGAAATCCAAATGAAGCCTATAATGTAGTTCACAGTTTCCTACCAGTGCCATTTCTTAGTTTAGCTCACTGGACTAATGAGTAGGAAGCTAACATGCCTGGAAGCCATGTGAAGAATATACAGGAACCCTCTGCACTACCTTTGCAACTTTTCTATAAAATTAAAATAATTCCAGCCGGGCTCGGTGGCTCAGCCTGTAATCCCGCGCCTTTGGGAGGCTGAGGTGAGTGGATTGCCTGAGCCCGTGGGTTCGAGACCCGCCTGGGCAACTTAGTGAAACCTCACCTCTACAATAAATAAAAAATTAGCCGTGCGTGGTAGCTCGCGCCTGTAGTTCCAGCTACTTGGAAGGCTGAGGCGGAAGGATCGCCGGAGCCCAGCAGGTCGAGGCTGCGGTGGCCGGGAGCAGCCACTGCACTCCAGTCTGGGCAACCGTGAGACTCCAACTCAAAAAAAAAAAAAAAAAAAATTAGGCCAGGTTCGGTGGCTCAGCTGTAATCCCAGCATTTTGGGAGGCCAAGGTGAGTGGATCATCTGAGCCCGCGGGTTCGAGACCCGCCTGGGCAACTTGATGAGACCTCATCTCTACAATAAATCAAAAATTAGCCGGGCGCAGTAGCGCATGCCTGTAGTTCCAGCTACTTGGAAGGCTGAGGTGGAAGGATCGCCGGAGCCCAGCAGGTCAAGGCTGCGATGGCCGGGAGCGTGCCACTGCCCTCCAGCCTGTGACAGAGTGAGACTCCAACCCCCAAAAAAAAAATTTAAATAAATCCAAATAAAAAGTTTATTTTAAAAAAAAAGAATCTCTATATTCTACAAGACATAAGACATCAAACCAGTTTATTAAATGAAGGAAGTCTAATAGGCACCTGAAATACAAATTCCAGCCTCAACAGCAGTCTCAAAAAGCCTACTTACTCTATGAAAACGAAATCTTCCCAGACATTCCAGTCAAGAGAAATGGGAAAGCCTTCAAAGTATGGAATTTGGTGACCTATAAGTGCGTGAATGCAGTCAAACAACTAAGGATATTTATAAGAGGCCCAATGAACAATCCCTTAAGATTTAAGTCAAGGAAGCCCTGGTTGCAATCAGGTCAAGGATTTGATCAGGGCTAAAAAGATGGGGATAGGAAAAAGATTTCATGTTGACTCAAAATGACTTCAGAGGCAATTATTTAATTAGAAGTAAAAATTAAGTATTAAGGCTTAAGCTTGGGGAACTGAAGCTCTGGCAAACTTGAGCTGTCTTTGCTTCTGGTCTTTGATGGTCTTTCCTTTCCCTTTTCCTTCTCCTATGTTAAGTGTCTATTTTTAGCTGTTTCTCCCTCCTCCCTGGCCTTCCAATGCCTGGCTCAGACTGGGCATAATACAATGAAATTTGTATTCCTAGTTCTTAATGTTAATTTTAGAAGCAAGTTAAAAAACTATTAAATACAATATTGTGAAGATTATTTCATTTTGAACTCCCCAAAAGTATACAACTTAAAACAGTAAGCCCTGAAAACTACCTACTTCCAGGTAGAAGAGTTTTCTCCTTAAAAGGGGGGTAAAATCACCCACCACAGGTAAATCAGACTGAGTCATGAGGGGCCTCCTTACTGAAAACTCCCAACTATAACCACTGGGACCATTTGCCATTTTAAAGCACCAGGCCCTGATTAGTTTTTGCCACAGCTGCCACTTCTACCTTACCAAAATGCAAGCTTCTGATCAAGGAAGTGAAATTTCACAGCTCCTGTACACAGCCCGAGGCACATTCCACCTCAACTCTGGTCAAGTGACAGGGAGCCTGTGTCCCACAGACACTCAGTCTGAAATAGGTGGCAGAGAACCAGAAACGCCTTGGCCTCCCGAGCCACTGCTACTCCTTCCGGAGCAATGTGAGAGGTCTTGTCAATGTTGAAAAGTTTAAGAAGAGGCAAAATGGCCCATTTTTGGTCCCAAGAAAGTACTTTATACTCAGCTTGCAATGGCAATTTTATGCTACTATATATTTACCATATATTACTAGATAAATCTTTTTATCTCAACAGTTTCAAGTTACATCATTAAAATGGCAGATATAGCAAAACCTAGTGTTTTTACAAGGAGTAATGAATAAAAAGGTGTCCGAGCTTAGTTGGCAAGTATAACCATTCATTAATTCTGCAAGCAACTGTGTGCATAGCCCTGTAAGAATGAAAACAATGCTACTTGCGCCTAATCACCGGGAAGAATCATGAGGTTTTGTGTCTCTGGCACCAGGTGGGTAAACTCCACTACCTAATTTAAAACTTTCTGTATTTCCATTTCTTCATCTGTAAAATAACAGTATTCCTCTACCTCATCGGGCAGCTGTGATGAGGACACACACTCATGTAAACAGCAAATAATAAGTACTCGACAAAATGTCAGTTACTATGTATGTCATTTGAAAAGGTCACTTTGTGCTTCTCAGGCAGGACCTGAAACACTATGGGTTTCCATAGATAGATTCTCTGACACTAGGAAAAAATACTGCACGCAGTTTTCTTTAGAATAATTCTGCACCAGCTCAGGGAATAATGTGACATGTCCTCCAGCCAGCTATCTGACTTAGAAGATGTAAGTCAACCTGATCATAAGAGGATATAAGTCGACCTAAATTCTACTGTTTAAAAAAATAAACCAGGCTTTGCCCTTTCCCAAACTGAACTCTAGTCCACAGGTATTAAGTAGGTAAAACTTACACTCAGGCTTCTGCTCCCTGCTCTAGTGCAACTGAAAAATGAGAGCATTAAGAAAGGTAACTGCAATTTAGTGCAACAGGTTTCTGTTGTTTACTTTAAAGAACAAATTAAACATTACGATATACATTAGTAATGTCTTTAAAAAGAAATCTCTCCCCCTCAGGAAACCTGAAAATACTTATCTTAAACTTCTCATTTAGCCGGGCTCGGTGGTTCAGCCTGTAATCCCACGCTTTGGGAGGCTGAGGTGAGTGGATTGCCTGAATCCGCAGGTTCGAGACCTGCCTGGGCAACTTGGTGAGACCTCATCTCTACCATAAATCAAAAAAATAGCCAGGCATGGTGGCGCGCGCCT
>CAUYQG010077622.1:0-14870 GCA_963574415.1 Tarsius wallacei | reverse complement strand
CTCAGATAAACAAATCAGGTAATGCAGCTGTGGCTAGTTTTCTACCACATCTACTCTCCACTTACTTCCAGAAAATTGATTTTGTTGTGAAGAGCAATGGGTCCAAATATGAAACTATTGGCAGTTAGCAATATAAGTGATATATTACAGCTACATTATAAGAAAATTTTTTCATGAAAATAACTATAGTTCCCCAAACCCTCCCCCCAGAAAATTGTAAGATTGGCATTGTTTCACATTAACAATTAATAATTGTTAAGCAAATAACATCTCCATATTATAACAAGAGGCTGTATCTTGTTGACCTTTAAGAAGTATTTCCAGGGACCAGCAGATTTCTTCTGGCTATACTTTAGAAACCACTGCTCCAGCCTCATCAGTTCTATGATAGAAATAAGAGTAGCTCAGCTCTATTGACTCCCTGCTATAGTCGAGGGAAAGTAGCTGCAAAGTAGTAATTTCTTGTCTCCAACAGCTACCCTAACCGGTCTTTAATAAAATGGTTTATTTCCACTCTGCCATGGTAGTCCTCTGTGGAAAGTAAGATTGAAAGAATCCATAGAAAGGATTTAAAACTCAGAAATTTTATTCTTCTAAGGTTATCTGTGTAAACATATATATACACACACATACATACACAAGAGCATATAGATTATAAATATATAAATATATTGTATATTGTAAATCTTAGCCTATAAACACATAGAAACTGCAAAACTCAAAGTTTATATATTATGTAGCAAATATACATAATATGTAGTTAATTTATAGAAAAGCTGTGTAGTTTTTATAAATAATTACATTTAAACAATGAAATAGCAAGCAGGACCAATTTCATAGTATTCACAACATGCTACCTATTTGAAGAAAAAAGAATTTGTGATATTCATTTCCTAAGAATTTAACATGTAACGCTTAATTTTTCAAACCACCTAACCATAATAATCAAAGATAAAATCATATGTTCATTTATATGTAACAGCTGCTGCATCCTCTCAATAATCTTATCTTTTTCATTGTAGATTGCCTTGGAATTTCATAGGGCAAAGAAATGAAGCGATGGTAATTATTATTTCCCTGAAACCTGCTGCTAAATTTAAATTTGGAACATCGTATTTATTACATCTGCTGCAGAGGTGAGCTGCTCTGACCCTTGCTTTGAAAATTACTATTACCATTCTTTGTGGAGGACCTTGAGAGCCAATCATAAAAGATACAAATGATACTATATGGCCTGAGATCCTGATACTTTTGAAGAGTTTTTGCATCGTGTGTGAGAAAAGTGGTCTAATAATAAAATCATGGCAATATTGCTCCTTTCTCACCACAATATTTTCAATAGCAATCTAAGCAATAAAGGTAATAGCAGGTCTCACACCACTGGTAATATTAAATTCAAATAGCAAATTGCAAAGCTAGTGAAATTGTTATCAGAAAGATTGATCTACAATTGGACCAAATTTTAAACTTCCAAATAAATGTTCAATAAAATGATGCTTCACTAATGTGCAAACATTATGATAGTGATTTACACAAAGACATATTGCTTTTAAAAATCTTGCCATCTTTCACATGCTGGGGCAAAAAAATAAAGAACTAAAATGAAAATACATTCATTTTTATGTTCCAATAGAGTTCAGCTGTTCATTATACATTACTCATCCGAAAAACTAGACTCAAATTCAAAGAATTTTTTTTCTATTGGAACCATTAGAACTTAGTTAGTCAAAAATGTTGTTCCTTCTTCATACAAAAAAATGCAGTCAATGAAATTGTTCAACAAAGGTTTAGAAGTGATAATTTATATATTAAAATTATCAGCCAGGCTCAGTGGCTTAGCCTGTAATCCCAGCGCTTTGGGAGGCTGAGGTGAGTGGATTGCCTGAACCCGCGGGTTCGAGACCCGCCTGGACAACTTGGTGAGACCTCATCTCTACAATAAATCAAAAAAATTAACCGGGCGTGTTAGCGTGCACCTGTAGTTCCAGCTACTTGGAAGGCTGAGGCAGAAGGATAGACGAAGCCCAGCAGGTCGATGGTGCAGTGGCCGGGAGTGGCCACTGCACTCCAGTCTGGGTGACAGAGTAAGACTCCAACTCAAAAAAATAAAATAAAATAAAATAATAGTTTTTTTCATTTTTTTGTGAATTAAGAAAACATAAAAAGATTACATTTTATTTCCTAAAGGACATGGAAAGTATAAAAACAAATCTTACTCTCTAGATATTTATTTAACATCATATCCATCTATAAGTGTCATCTATCTCTCTGTCTCTCTCTCTATCTTCTATCAACACTTGTTACATGTCTTGCAATTGTTAGAAGTCGCTACATTTTGCTGCTGTAACAAACTGCCTTCAAATCCCAGATGCTTAAAACAACAATTTATTTCTTTCTCACAATATATCCCATATTGGATCAGTGGTGGATTCGCAAAACCATAGGATCATGGAAGCTCTATTTTCTAATGGCACATTCTGGAACATAGAGCCTTCTTGGTTTTCCCAATAGGGGAAGAGAGAATGACATGAGTTTTTGTTCTGATTTGTTTTACTACCTCAACACCCTTTACATGCATTTACCCTTTATCTGCCAGAACTTACCACATTGCATCCTCTAACCACAAGAGAACTAGGAAAATGCTGCCTGCCCTGATGATCATCATCCCTTTCCTCTCTTTGTTCCACATATAGAACATACTCCACACTTCCTTGGGGAAGATGACCCAAATGTCCCATCGTTGTATCAAGTACAAAAGCCAAGTTTGCTAATAGATGTGGGCTAGTCAATAAATCAGTTTCAGATATGGCTCCCTTTGGTATGCAACTCAATAAACTAAAAAGATGAACTATTTGCCCTCTATATCCAATATCAGTGGTGTTGGATGGACACAACAATCACAGTAATAAATATATAGCTGTTTGCATAAGGTACAAAGGGGAGACATGAAAAAGTCACTGTAACAATTCTGAAATATGACTGACACTATAAAAGCTCCTTACCCTGGGAGTGGAGAGTATTCCTTGGTCAGGTATTGGTTTTACTTTCTAGGAGGATCTGTTTAGTCATGGCCCTATACTAGTAGCCCCACTTACAGTTTGTTGCTAGAGATAGTTCTCAGATCTGCTACATTTCTATATCTTTTTGTCTTTCTGACTCTTTTAAATTTAAAGGGAATGCTACTTTAAAGTTGCCAGGATTTTAAATGAAGACCACACCCTTATTCTGATATTTTACAGAACATATGTCCCTTAGGCTATTTCATTCTTTCTTTTAATACTTGGAGTCAAGAAGCAGTTGGTTCTTTTAACTCTGGGGGTCTTAAAGCTCTGTCTTTTTCCCTTTTATGTACCAAAGAGAGCTTATTTGTTTCTTTAACACATGACCAAACAGACACTCACCAACACCACAAACCACAAAGGCTTTGCTTTTCAACTTTTCTGTAGAGCTAAAATTACATTAGACAAATGGTCTCCCTTGCAAGTAACTGGAGATGACAGAACGACCGAAGGATAACATGGGTTGACATATGTGGGGGGAACCCAAAAAACCAGAATTATCCTTTGGAAGGTGCTCCCCTTGTAGCACTGTCTTTCACTGCTAGGTAAGTGTTATATGAACCCGTCAGCATCAGTGTACCAGATAGCATTATTGAGAAAGGCTGTGTTTGACATCAGTGACTTTTTTTTTTTTTGGAGAGTCTTTCAACGTGTTTGATCATTTCAATACAATAACTTACACAATAACGCCCACACCGCACTAAGTGTTCAGCAGTTTTTGACTCCAAACACCAGTGACCCCCATGCCTCACTCTCCTTATTCACTTGATATCATCCCAAGTGACTTTTTATTTTGTTTACCCGGATTAAAACAAGTCCTCAAAGGGAAACATTTTGTTGATGTGGAAGAGGTGAAACAAAAAATGGCAAAAGCACTAAAAGACATCAAAATTGGCAAGTTCAAAAATTGTTTTGAGCATGGAAAAAAAATCTCGCTAAATGTATTGCATCAAACAGAGAATTCTTTGAAGGTGACTAAAGTTTAAACTTGTAAGAATAAATACACAATTTTTATAACTAAATTCCATTTTGGGGGGATCCTCCCTCATGTTTTCTTGCTATAGCACCAATTGACCACTAGGCCAAAATGATCTTTTTGTTTGTTGGTTTGCCATGGAAGTACCAGATTCAAGTATACAATTTCTATAAAAGTCTAAGAGACAAGGTTATGTAGTGATAACAGACCTAAAATGCATCCTTTAAATTAAAGAGAGCTGAAATTACTTGCCAAACTATTGAAAAATAGTAAAAGAATAAGCATTGGTAATAAATTCTACAATCCCAAATTTAAAATACTAAAACTTCAAAAGTCCTAAAAACGGAACCTGATTTTATAATTAATTTGGCAATCAGGCTTGATTTTTACCTAAGTTCTTCTGAAAACAAATCTTTCCTGATGTATCTTGAAGCAATCCCAAACAAACGATTGCTATATAACTATACTCAAACTATATGAGTGTACTTGTCCTTTCTTATCTGTGCATTCCATATCTGTGGATTTAACTACCTTCTTAAGGAGAAAATTATTTTTAAAAATAGACAGTTGTATCTGTACTGACCATTTACAGACCTTTTTCTTGTTATTTCCCAAACAATAGAGTATAACAATTTTTATATATGATTTACATTGCATTAAATATTGTAAGTAATCTAGAGCTGATTTAAAGTATATGGGAGAATTTGCATTGGTTATATACAAATATTACATCATTTTATACAAAGGACGTAGGTATCCATGAGTTTTGATATCCTCGGGGGTCCTGGAACCCCAGGATACCAAAGGATGACTGTATTTCCAACACACTATCATTCTAAAAGCTGAAATATTATAAATTCTATAGCATATTTTCCCCAAGGGTTTTATAAATAGTACTATGGATCTATAATTCTTAAATCATATAGAACAAAAAAATCATAGATGACTGCTTGTACATTATACTTTGATACACATTGTTTCTGTATTTGGTTATGTTTAGATTTTTTCACATTTAGTATATGCTTATTATTCTGAATATATAGCATATGTTGCTATTTTGGTTAGTGTTATAACTATCTTCATTTTAAATATATTTATCTAGTATAATTGTCTTTTGTATAAGTTGTTTGTAATGCTACAAGTTCACATTTTGTCAATCAAAACTAACATTTGTTATTATTTATATTATCTAGAAGAGCAGGGGAAAATATCTAAGGAATTAGCTAAAAATATTGGTGCCAAGAATCTGAATACTGGTTCTGTATCTTTTTCGCTTGCTTATGAAGATTAATCACATCTCAGAATACACATGATTGTTTTGCCAACAGTGATAGAAATTGAATTTCATTTTTTTTTACAACCTCTATCCATTGCTTACATGGTATTCATAAATGTACAGGCAACCACTTTGAGATGAAAGAAAACAGACTTGCTAAAAAAGAAATATTAAACAAATTGGGTGAGTTAGATGATAAAACAATGTCTGAGTAATGAAAAAGTCAAGATAAATTGAAGAAATATAAGGGAGGTAATTCAGTGGGTTTTATTTTGTGCAAAATTATTTGAAATATTCCCATGAATGAAATTTAATTATGAGCTTTGCAGGAATAGCAGTATATACTAAACTGAGCAGACATCAGTAGAATTAGATCACCGCCTACCTTTCTACTTTCCTTTATTACAATGTCAGCATAATATTTAAAATGTCTCAGCAAACTCTTCCTTTCATAACTTTAGTAAGTAGATTTGCCAGGTGCAGCACTAGCAGGAGGCCCATAATGTATTTAAGTTCGAAAATGAGGCAATTATATTTCAAAGTTCTGATTGGCTACATTTTAATTTCAGAACTATGAGATGAACTGATTTAGCTAGTGGCTTTCCGGAGAAATCTCACACATCTGCACCTGTTCATTTTATTAAAACAGAAACACCTTGGCAGGAGTGAGAAAAGAGTATTGGTCACAGAAACCATGACAGCTTGGTCCCTTTGCTGTTACTGTTGATTACATTTCTTGACAGTCACATGGGAAGCTAATTACTAGTAGGCAATTAACACACTCTTGAAAAATAATAAAGAAAACATAATTATATTGAGAACCCCCAGAGACTGTTTGTAATCTTAAATGTGATATTCCCAGGTCTTTTGGAATAGCTATAGCTACCCATGTCTTAACAGTCATTTTCATCTACATCGTTTTGCCAACCCAGTTCCTGTCCCTGATAAAAAGGAGTAATCATTAATGTGCTGTTTTCTTATTTTAAATTATTTAAATGAATACAAAGTTTTCATCAATCTAATTAAAAATCTCCAAGCAATCACTCAATGAAAACAAAATAAAATTTGCTTTGCATATAAAGTGAATCGTATTTCAAGTAAAGTATGTCTGCAGCAATGAGAGTCAGAGACTTTATCTAATATTAGCTTGTGATCTAGTAAATTCATTTTTTCTCTCCTCATTACGGGACAGTAGTGAGGAGAGACCATTTAGGTTTCAGTTTCTGCAGTGTCACCAGAAACCATGTGACCTTAGGGAAGGATATTTACCCTACCTGTGACACAGTTTCCTGTTTGGTAAAGTAGAGTAATATTGGGTTTGTACTATTCATTGTTAATTATTTCATATTGAATGAGCTAAGAGGTGTTCTCATTCAGAGATGGATTTTTTTAATACTTCATCGTAAATAATGTTTCAGCCTTCCTCTGTCCTAGTCTTTACCCCTAGGGTGACAGGATAGTGGATATCATTTTTTTCTTCCACAGATAACTGGACATCCCATTGACCAGGGGCCAGGAAAAAAGAATTTTTCAGCTTACAAAGGGGAAAGTGGCAGCTGTCGCCTTCCTATCTGAAAAAGTCACCTGAGAAATGAATAGATCTGAAATGTGACTTCAGCTCTTTGGTATATGAATAAAATATCTCCAAGAGCCAGAAAGCCTGTGTCTCACATTTTACATGACAGTTTCACAGCCTAGAGATGTATCCAAATTCAGAATCTTCATCCCTCCTTTAAATGTTTACACCTATCAACACAGTTGCTCCAGTCTACTTGGAACTTTGGAATTTAAGCAAGGAAAA
Organism: Tarsius wallacei; assembly: GCA_963574415.1. NCBI lineage: Eukaryota > Metazoa > Chordata > Mammalia > Primates > Tarsiidae > Tarsius > Tarsius wallacei. The sequence continues at coordinate 7,758 of CAUYQG010077622.1, read as the reverse complement.
ACTTAGTTCTGGCTTTTAACCAGTTGGACTTCTTGAGGCAGTAAAATAAGTTTTATTATCCTTTCAGATCAGAATAATTAGTTCCCAAATTAGGGAAACAAATGCTGTAGATATACATATGGCATAATTTTAGGAGACTAAGACTTTTTATAGGAACTTTAAGAAATCCAGGAAGGCAACATATTTTCACAGTTTATAATAGTAGCCACTTGACAGGATGAGATGTTTAAATAAATTAATATATAAAACTGCCTAATAAATCACTGATAATTGACTACTTAAAATTATAGTACCTGAAAAACTAACTCCAATTGATTTTTCAAAGACCTTAGAAGTCAGTGTAATCGCTATATTATTTAAACATCGGATAAATTTTATGTTAAAAATGGGTATTTAGTTCTAAATTGCTTTACTTTAACTTAATTTTAATTATAAAAATTCACAGGAAGCAGCAAAAACTGTACAGAGAAAATGTGTACCTTTCATTCAGGTTGTGATAATGATCACATTTTATATCAATATATATAGCATAGTACCAAAACCAGGAAATGTTTATGGATAATAATGTACACATATAGTTCTATGATATTTTATCATAAGGGTATAAATTAATTATCACCACAATCTAGATACAGTACCATTCTATCACCATAAAAATATGTCTACTTTCACCCCTTTGTAGTTGTAACAATCCTTCCTCTGCCTACTGACCCTAACAGCTGGCAAAACATGTTTTCATTTTCAGCAGTGGTGAAAGTCCAGGCTTCCTCCTTGGCTTTCCATCACACCACCTCAGTTGAGGTGGTTGAAACATCTCATAACAGCCTAATGAAGGCAGAAACCCAGGCTCCCTACTTCACTTTTGATGACAGGGTAAGGTTAGATCTGCAGTTTTTTATGAGGTGTTTAGGTATAGTGGTCAATTATTGTCTAAAAGTTTTCTATCTTGATATGTTGCCCCTTTTCTGGTCCAGTACCTAGAACAAAAGAATTTTATTTTGTCTGTTTCTATTGGTATTTTCCAGTTTCTGGAGATTGCACCATCCGGTTGATGATATATGCGGGAAACATAAAGAAAGAAGAGAAGAGAAGACAAGAGAAGAGAAGAGGCAGCAAAAAAGTCCCAAAGAAGTGATAGTTGTATCTTCTTTCATGTCCTATGGTCCCTAGTCACTATGCCCTCTTTTTAAAAGTCCTATGTTTATTTTATACATAATGTCAGAGCTTTTAACTGAAACCCTTTCATTTTAGAGACAGGCATAAAGTACCACACTAATATTTTTCTTTGTTAAAAAATGTTTTATTTTGATAAGAACACAACTTGAAATCCATCCTCTTAAAAAATTTGTAAGTGTACTATCGACATTACTGTTGACTACATTATATGGGTATAATGTTATACAGCAATTCTTTAGAACTTATTAATCTTTCTGATTAAACTTTATGTCTGTTGATTAGCAGCTCTCCATTTTGCCCTCCTCCTTACTCTTGCCAACCACTATTTTTCTCTTTGATTCTACAAATTAGACTATTTTAAATACCTCATATAAGTAGAATTACACAGTAGTTGCCTTTCTGTAACTGACTTATTTCACTTAACATAATATCCACAAAGTTCATCCAAATGGTTGCATATTTCAGAATTTTCTTTTTTTAAAGCTGAGTAGTATTTCATTGTATGTTTATAACATTTTATTTTCCATTCAATTATTGGTAAACATTTAGACGGTTTCTGCATCTTGAATATTGTGAATAGTATTATAATGAACATGGGAAGGGTAATATCTCTTTGGGATCCTGATTTTGATTACAAATAGCCAGGCTTATAATTGCTAAATTATATGAAAGTTCTATAATTTTTTTAGGAATCTCCACACTGTCTTTCACAGCATCTGCACCATTTTGCATTCCTGCTAACAGTGTGCAAACATTTTGATTTCTCCAAATTCTTGCCAACATATAGACCAATGGAACAGAACAGAGTCTAGATATAATTCCATGCATATACAACCAACTACTCTTCAACAAAGTTGCCAAGACTATGAATGAGAAAAGAATAGTCTCTTTAATAAATAGTGTTGTTTCACACACAAAAGATTAAAATGAACCCCCATCTTACACCATACATAAAAATCAGTTCAAAATGGATTAGAGATGTAAAGATAAAATATCAAACTATAGTACTACTAGATGAAAAAATGAGGAAGAACTTTATGACATTTGCCTTGGCAATTATTTCATGGACATGACCCAAAAAGCACAGGTAACAACAGCAAAATAAACAAATAAGACTACAACAATTTAAAAAGCTTTGGCACAGGAAAGGAAATAATTAATATAGTGAAAAGTCAAGCTACAGAATGGGAGAATATATCTACAAATCATACATCTGATAATGCATTAATTTCCAAAAGATATAAGTAACATATGCAACTCAATAGCTAAAAAACTAATAATTCAATTGAAAAATGGACTAAGGATTTGAATAGAAATTTCTCTAAAGAAAGGCAAATGTGTGTATAAAAATGTTCAGGTCACTGATCAGCATATGAAAACCACAACGAACTATCACATCACACCTGTCAGAATGGCTATTAGGACTGCTATTATAAAAAAAGACAAAAGACAGAGGATTTTTTTAATCTTCATATTAAAGATACAAGTAATTTACCTACCACCATTATTAGAGTATTCTGATCTTAGCTGTGTATGAATTTTATACTTTCAGATATCCTCATGCTCATTATTGTCCTTTTTATTCAGCTTGAAAGACTCTTTTTTTTTTTTCCTTTTGGAGTTGGAGTCTCATCCATTGCCCAGGCTGGAGTGCAGTGGCATGCTCACAGTCACCCTGACGTTGACCCTGCTGGGCTCCGGCGATCCTTCTGCCTCAGCCCTCCAAGAAGCCGGAACTACAGCCATGTGCTGCCGTGCCCAGCTAATTTTTTGGTTTATTGTAGAGACGAGATCTTGCAAAGTTACCCAAGCTGGTCTCGGACCTGCAGACTCAGGCAATCCACCCGCCTCGGCCTCCCAAGGTGCTGGGATTACAGGTTGAGCCACCGAGGCCGGTGGAGAAACTCTTGTTGGCATTTCTTGTAGGACAGATCTGGTGGTGATAAAATTTTTCAGGCTCTTATTTGTCTGGGAAAGTTTTTATCTCTCATTTGTGAAGGACAGATTTGTTGAGTACATTTTTTCTGGTTGGCAATTTTTTTTTCCTTCAGAATTTTGAATATATTATGCCACTCCTTCTAGGCCTGTAAGGATTCTGCTGAGAAGTCTGCTGACAGGTGTATTGGAGCTTCCTTACATATAGTTTATTTATCTACTCTTGCTGCTTTCAGAAACCATAACTTGTCTTTAACTTTTGACAGTTTGATAAAATTATGTATTGTATTAAATTTAATTGAAAATGTTTGACTTTCTATTTCTGGATATTTATAATTTTCTCCAGGCTGGGAAAATTATACTACTATTTCTGTAAGCATTCTAGCACTTTATCTTTCTCTTCCTTTTTTTAAATTCTATGAGTTAAAAATTTACTCTTTTGATTGATGTTGTTCCACAAATTCTATAAACATTCTTCAACCTTTTCATTTTTTTCTTTGACTATATGTTTTCAAATGAGTTGTATTCTAGTCTGCAAATTCTCCCTGATAGATATTGCTGGTGCTGCTCTTTTTTGCATTTTTTATTTTACTCATTGTATTTTTCATTTCCAAGATTTTATCTTTAATTTAAAAAATGTTGTTCATTACTTTATCATTCTAGTTAATTATTGTTTTCTTTTTTTATTGAATTACTTATTTGGATTTTTTTTGGAGTTCACTGACAGTTTATGAATTATCATATCTTTAGAATCAGTCTCTAGCATACTATTTTGTCCATTTAGTTAAGTCATGTTTCCCTGGGTTATTCTTGATACTTATTGTTCATCAATGTTTGTGCTATTAAAGAAATAGGTAATTATTCCAGTCTTTATAGACTAACTTTGTAGAGAAAAGCCCTGCATTCGGCTCAAAACTGGGGCACAACAGAAGCTTAGCGCAACTGTGGTAGTCACAGCACTGCTAAAGGACTGAGATGCACCATAGTAGTTGTAGCACCAAGGTAAATCAGATATGGGACCATGATTGCCTTCCACATGCTGGGTTTTACCGTGGAAGGCACAGTGTTTGGATCCAAGGCAAAGTCCTGTGCTCATTTCCCTGTCTTTTCTCCACACAGTCCCAGGATTCAGGATTGCTTGGTAAACTCAATCTCCAGCCTATATCACCATCAGGCCAACATCATTGGCCCAAGACTCCAGACAGCCTTCAGCTGCAGACAGTTTATCTTTTCACCCGGGCTTTCTGGGGATGAAGGAGGGGTGATGTGGGTAATGTACAACTGTTCTTATTATCATCAATGTTTCTTTTCTTACTACCTTCCTACAACCAGGTACTGTGATCGCTCATCTGGTTTCCTTAGTCTTTTTGAAGGTATATGTTTGCATGGGTGGTCTTTGAAATTGATGCTTTTGCAGGGTATAATCACTGGAGAGTCCTACTCTCCCATCTTTTCTGCTCCATCTTTGAAGTCTTGGTAGTAACACAAATATTCTTCCCACCAATGTTTATATATTTCTATTGTAGAGTAAATTAGTTCTTGCTTACAAGAATTCAGAGTATCATTTTAGTCAGAGAAAAAGGTGAATTACAAGGAAAATAATTAAACATAGGAAAAAAGCAAAATGTTTTTTCAAATACAATAATAAATATATTGAGGTAACTGAGATAAAAAAATTCTGAACAATTAGCTTTGTGTTCAATATTATGTGCTTATGTAATTATAAACTAACTTAGTCATCATCAAATAACATTAAATATATTTTATATTCCACAAAGTTCTTCTCTTCACCAAATATAATGGGATGTAATGCCAACTTTTTGCAAATATCTACTTCAGTGGAAAGTGATTTTTAAATGCAAATAGAAAAAAAATTATAGGCATTATGAACTGGGTTGTAAGCAAGGAGATAATGAAGATACTTTTAAGATCAATTGAATTGGAAATCAGAGCTAAAGCATTTAACTCCATATATAAAGCAAACATGCTAATTTCTAAGAAGTAACCTCCCTCACTTGACAATTAGAATTTAGTAATCATCAGTCATTCAATTTCATCAGAAAGAAACAGTTTACTATGACAATGGTTTTCTTCCCCAAATTAAGTGAACATTAGCATCACTTGGGGCCTTATAGGGCCCTTATAAAAATACAATATCCAAATTTCATCACAATTGTATCAAAATTTCTAAAAAATCAAGTGATCTACTAAATACTTATAAAACATTAATATTTAAAAAATCATGCTTGCTCAATTGACTTTTATTTTATTTTTACTAATTTAGCTGTACCTGATGTTGCTACAAACATATTCTCAAGTGGAGTTCCAGAAATATGGGCTCAGAATGCTCTTGTAATCTGATCTGCTATCCAAAACATCACAGGAAATATTTATAAGCATGCCTTCGGATAACATTATCTCTTTGTTTAAAAAAGTCAGACCTCAGCATGTTAAAAGATATTTTAAAGCAAATATTAAATAAAAATCATCTTTAAGCTGCTGAACTTCATGTTTGATTTCAGATGATACTTTTAGACCGCATAGGTCTTTCACTCTTTTAAAAAAATATGTAATGTTGATTAGTGTGTGGAGTCAATAATTGGAACATTTAAAATGCTATTACTTAAAAAAGAAGCTTTAATCTTCTTTAAGCAGAATTAAGCTGAAAAAAGTAAACATTTCTTCCATTTGTTTTGTGTTCTGCACATTAACATGTTTCAAGACATTCCATTTATTTGATTAGCAGAAATTTTTTTTTTTTTTTGGTAAGGAAAGAGTGAGAGAGCCTGTTCTTGATGATTTGCAATTATCTTCATTAGCATAATAAAGTGTTACAAAAGAATAATTTCAGTAAGGATACATATGAATTTTGCTGTAAGTTTTCTATGACCATCAAAAACACTGACCTAAGGTGAAGGAAAGGGTGAAATGAAATTAGTCATGGATTTTCTTCAGGAAAGGAATAAAATATTAAACAAGTAACAGGAAAATAATAAATAAATGAATAAATAAATAAATGTCTGTTTCTAGAAGCCAGCTCAGTAACAGTGCTTGGGTTAGCCCTGGACCAGATGGCTTTCCAGCAAAATTCTACAAAATACAAGGAGGAACTGATACAAACCCTACTGAAAATATTCAGGCAATCAAGAAAGATGGAACTCTCCCCAAATCATATTATGAAGCTAACATCATATTGATATCCAAACTAGGTAAAGATCCAACAAATAAAGAGAACTACAGGCCAATATCCTTGGTGAACATGAATGCTAAAATTCTTAACAAGATTCTAGCAAACCAGATGCAACAACATCTCAAAAATCATCCACCATGGCCATGTAGGCTTCATACCTGGGATGTAAGGATGGTTCAACATTCACAAGACCATACACATAATTAAACACATCAAAAGACGTAAAAACAAGAACCACATGATTATATCATTAGATGTAGAAAAGCTTTCGACAAAATCCAGCATCCCTTCTTGATAAAAAATCTTTGAACACCTAGGCATAGATGGAACATACTTCAAAATAGTAAGAACCATCTACGAGAAACCCACAGCCAACATATTGCCAAGCAGAAGAAATTGGAACCATTTCCTCTGAAAACTGGAACAAGATAAGACAGCCCACTCTTACCCCTTCTGTTAAACAAGGAGTTGGAAGTTATAGCTAGAGCAATGAGAAAAGAGAAAGGAACCACAGGTATCCTAATGAGAAAAGAGGAAGTTAAGTTTTCCCTCTTTGCAGATGACATGATCCTATACCCTGAAACCCCAAGAAAATCTGTCAAAAACCTCCTTGCACTGATAAAGGACTTTGGTGAAGTCTCAGGGTATAAAATAAACGTGCAAAAGACAGTTGCATTCCTACACAACAACAATAAACAAACAAAAACCCAAATAAAATGCACAATCCCATTCACCATAGCCACACACACACAAAAAGAAATACCTTGGCATCTTCCTAACCAGAGAAGTGAAAGATCTTTACAATGGAAACTACAAAACACTGTTCAAAAAAATCAAAGATGGCACAAACACATGGAACAATATTCCATGCTCATGGATTGGAAGAATTAACATTGTTAAGATGTCCACCTTACCCAAGGTAATCTACAGATTCAATGCAATACCCATCAATACCAGCATCATTCTTCTCAGACCTGGAAATGACAATACAGGAATTCATATGGAAACATAAAAGACCACAAATAGCCAAAACAATCCTCTGCAAAAGAATCAAAGTGGGAGTTATCACACTTCCAGGCTTTAAACTTTATAATAAGGCTATAATAATCAAAACAGCCTAGCACTGGTATAAGAACAGGCACATAGAGCATTGGAACAGAAAAGAGATTCCAGAAGCAAAACCTTAATTTCTCAACTAACCCATCTTTGACAAAACCTCCACCAGCAACCAATGGGGAGAGGAGAACCTATTCAATAAATAGTGCTGGGAAAATTGACTGACCACATGCAGAAGATTAGAACAAGTGCCCTACCTATCACCATAGACAAAAGATCAACTCTAAATGGATCAAAGGCCTAAATATAAAACCTCAAACTATAAGATACTTAGAAAATGCAAGAGACACCCTTATTGAAATTGAAACTGGCTACGAATTCCTAATCAAAACCCCAAATGC
>CAUYQG010077619.1:0-12158 GCA_963574415.1 Tarsius wallacei | reverse complement strand
TTGAACAGTGGTCCATTCTTTTTCTTTCTTTTTCTTTTTCCTTCCTTTTCTCTGTATCTATCTCTTCTGCAGAACCGGCTCCTGCACTAGACGGGAGCCCAGCGTATCAGCTCTTGCACTAGACAAGAGTCCAGTTTCCAGGGTGTCGACTCCTGCATTAGACAGGATCGGCTCCTGCACTAGACAGGAGCCCAGTTTCTTTGTTCTCCAGGAACAATCGCCGACGCCGTCACACCGCTCAGGGACCCTAATCTCTCCGTGGGGGCTGGTCCCCCACAGTGGACAACCTATACCGAGAATCGGTGCCCACGAGACAAATACATCCATTACTTTTCTCAGCCATTGTCAAGGATTCAGATATATATACACCATCCTAATTGGTACAATACCCATTTTACAGAGAACACTTCGATTCAGAAGAGTTAAGCAAGTTGTCTAAGATTGTGCAGCAGGTAAACCATGAATTCAATTACAGACCTCTCAGATTTCCATGCTCACTGAGTTTTTCACATCTCACTGTTTCTCCTCATACAAGCTCATTTTTAAAGAACTGTTTATTTGAGGCATAATTGACATATAATGAATTATACTTTTTAAATTAACATACCATAAATGGCACTTATTTAGAGCATATAATTTGCTGAGTGTTGACTTACATAGTTCCCATGAAACCACTACCTCAATCAAAATAATGAACATATCGATTGCTGCCACTAGCTTCTTCATGCTCCTTTGTAAGCCCTATCTACCTCTTGTCCCTTCTCACCTTCCCTCTCAATCCCGAGGGAATTACCGATCTGCTTTCTATTACTGTAGATTCATTTTTATTTTATAGAATTCTATATAAATGGAAAAAGAGGATATATTATTTTGGGGTAGGTCTGGCTTCTTCTACTCAGCATGATTATTTTGAGATGTATCTATGTCGTTTCCTGTATCAACAGTTTGTTCCTTTATATTACCAAAAGGATCACTATGGAATGGATAAACTATAATTATTTTATCCATTCACCTGTTTGTAACTGTTTTATGTTCCTTGCTCTTGTTATTTATTTTTTCTTCTCTTTTTTCTCTTTTCTCTGGTTTTGATTGAACATTTTATATGATTTTATTTTCTCTTAGTATATCAATTATACTTACTTTAATAACTTTATTAGTGATTTTCTTAGTGTTTGCAATATGCATTTATATGCAATCTAAATACCCTTCAAATAATACTATACTGCTCCATGGGGAGTGTGAGTATGTTATAAAAAAGTATTCCCAATTCCTCCCACCCATCTCTTAAAATACTGTTGTAACTTATTTAACTTCTCTGTTCTTTGGTGTTTGTCATTCATCTTAAAAATTGTTCATCTATTTTTTCTTCAAATATTTAATTTGCTCCATTCCCCCCTTCCTTTTTTCCCAACTACTACTTGTTCTATCTTTTGAAATCATCGCACAGTTGTTGGATATTCTGCTCTGTGTGTTTTTATTTTTCATTTTCTTCCTTCTTTTTATTTCAATTTGGAAAGTTTCTGTCTTAAATTTTTATTTTAGAGTAGTGAGGTACAAGTGGGAAGTAGGTTGCATGCAGATGAAGTCTGGGCTTCTAGCTGGTCCTCTCTCCCCCTGACAGTGGACCAGGTATCCAGCCTGTTGACTTGTGCCTCCTCCCTGCTCCCTCCCTTCCTGCCCTAGCATTGCTCAGCATCTGCTGGACCCACCCTTGTGCTAGTGTGACCAGAGTTAGGGCCCTCTTATGGATGAGAACTTGCAGTATTCAGTTCCTTGTTTCTGTGATAGTTCACTTAATATGATGGTCTCCAGCTGAATCCAAGTTGCTGCAATAGCCAAGATATTGTTTTCATGTGTGGCCATCATGTATATGTACCACATTTTGTTTATCCAGTCCACTTTCAGTGGGCATCTGGGTTGGTTTCATGTTTTTGCTCTTGTGAATCTGCTGCAATAAACATGCGTGTGCAGATGTCTTTTTTGCAGAGTGATTTATGATCCTCTGGGTATAATCCCAGGAAAGGGATAGCTGTATAGTATGGAAGCTCAATTTTTACTTCTTTCAGAAATCATCACACTGCTTTCCATAGAGATTGAACTAGCTTACATACCCACCAACAGAGTATAAGTATTCCCTTTTCTCTGCAGCCATGCTAACACCTGTTGTTTTTTGACTTATTAATGATAGCCATCCTTTCTGATGTTAGGTGGTATCTCATTGTAGTTTTGATTTGCATTTCTCTGGTGATGAGTGAGACTGAGCATTTTTCCATGTGTTTGTTGTATGTTCTCCTTTGAGAAGTGTCTGTTCACATCCTTTGCCCACTTTTTAATGGGATTTTCTTCCTGTCAATTCGTTTGAGTTCCTTGTAGATCCTGGATGTTTGGCCTTTGTCAGATGCATAGCTTGCAAATATTTTTTCCCATTCTATGGATTATCTCTTTACATTCTTGATGGTTTATTTTGCTGTGCAAAAACTTTTCAGTTTGATAAGTTGTCTATCTTAGCATTTGTTGCATTTGCTTTTGAGAACTTGGTCGTGAATTCATTGTCTGCTCTCAAGCCCAAGAGGGTGTTTCCTACATTTTCTTCTAAGATTTGAGGTTTTATATTTGCATCCTTGATCCATTTTGAGTTAATTTTTGTATATGATAACAGGTGGGGGTCCAGTTTTATTCTTCTGCCTGTGGCTAGTCAGTTCTCCAGAGCCATTTGCTAAATATGGTTTTATTTTCCCATGTTTATTATTGATGGTTGGTTTCTGGATTCTCTGTCCTGTCCATTGGTCTGTGTGCCCATTCCAATACCAATACCATGCTGTCTTGGTAATAAAGTTTAAAGTCTGGAAGGGTGACACCTCCAGCTTTGTTCTTTTTGCTGAGAATTGCTTTGGATAGTCATACTTTTTGCTTTGTATTGTCTTTTCTAGGTCTGTGAAAAATGATGTTGGCAATTTGATAGGGGTTGCATTGAATCTGTAGATTGCCTTGGGTAGAATGGACATTTTGACAATATTGATTCTTCCAGTCCATGATCATAGATTGTTTTTCCATTTGTTGTATCATTCTTGGCTTCTTTGAGTAGTTTTTTGTAGTTCTCCATGTGAAGGTCTTTTGCTTCTTTGGTTAGGTGGATGCCAAGGTATTTCATGAGTGTATGTGTGTGTGTGTCTATTGTGAATGGAACTGTGTTTTTTATTTGGTTTTCACCCTGTTTGTTATTGACATATAGAGACACAACTCTCTTTTGCACACTGATTTCATATCTCAAAACTTTACCTAATGTCATTTATCAGTGAAGGAGGTTTTTTGACAGATTTTCTGGGGTTTTCTAAGTACAGAATCATGTCATCCACAAAGATGGATAACTTTTTTTCCTATTTGAATACCACCTATTTCATTCTCCTGCCTGATTGCTCTTGCTAGGACTTTCAGTACTATGTTGAATAGGAGAGGTGAGAGTGGGCATCCTTCTCTTGTTCCAGTTCTTAGGGGAAATGCTTCCAGCTTCTGCCCATTAAGCAAGATGTTGGTTGCAGATTTATCATAGATGGCTCTTATTGTTTTGAAGAATGTTCCCTCTATGCCTAGGTGTTCAAGGGTTTTTATCAAGAAGGGATGCTAAATTTTATTAAAGACATTTTCTGCATTTAATGAGATAATCATGTGATTCTTGGTCTTACACTGCTAATGTGTTGAACTACATTTGTAGTTTTGCAAATGTAGAACCAGCCCTGCATCCCAAGAATGAAGCCTGCCTTGTCATGATGGATGACCTTGAAATGTGTCATTGGATACAAAAATTTGTTGAATCTTGTTGAGAATGCTTGCATTCATTTTCTTCAGGGAAATTATCATGCAATTTTCTTTCCTTATTGGGTCTTTGCCATTTTTGTGTATCAGGATATTAGCTTCATAAAATGAGCTAGGGAGAATTCCTTCCTTCTCAATTGCCTGGAATTCTTTCAATAAGATGTATTAGCTCTTCAGCTCTTCCTCGAATGTTTTGTAGAATTCAGCTGAGAAATCATCTGGTTAAAGGCTTTTTTTTTTTTTTTTTTTTTTGCAGGGAGGTTTCTTATAACCGAGTTGATTTCCTGGATTGTTATCGGTCTAAGGTTTCAATTTCTTCTTGTTTCAACCTTGTGAGGTTGTGTGATGCCCGGAAATCTTCCATTTTCTCTAGATTTTCTAGTTTATTTGCATACACATGTTCACAGTAATCTCTAATAACAGGGTCATTTGTGACATTGCCTTTTTTTTGTTTCTAATTGTATTTACTCAGACCTTCTCTCTGTTCTCCCTCTCCTTCCCCCCAAGCTTCACTGTCAATCTGGCCAGGGAAGTCTGTCAGTCTTATTTATCCTTTCAAGGAACCAGATTTTTGTCTTCTTGATTCTTTCTATGATATTTTTGTCTTCTATTTCCTGCAATTGTAACTTTATCTTAGTAACCTGGAATTTTCTACTGAAATTAGAATTTAATTTTTTTGCCTTTCCACCTTCCTTAGGCATGATGTTAAGCTGTTTACTTGTGATCTCCCTATTTTCTTGATATGTGTATGTAATGTTATAAACTTTCATGATATCTCAGAGATTTTGATAAGCTGTGTCTGTGTTGTCATTTGTTTCCAGAAATTTTTTTAGTTCTGTCTTGATTTCTGTGTTGACCCAAAAGTCATTCAGCAGCATGTTTTTTTAGTTTCCATGTCTTTGTGTTTTTGTGGGGGTTTTGTTGGTGATGTTGTTTAGTTTTATTTCACTGGGATCTGAGAAAATTCTTGGTATTATTTCAACCTTTTGAAATTTGTTCATGCTTGATTATGCCCAAGAATGTGATGAATCCTGGAGTATGTTCCACATGCTGATGAATAGAATGTATACTCTGTGGTTGTTGGGTGGAGTGTTCTGTAGATATCTATTAGGTCCAATTGGTCAAGTGTTGAGTTAAGGTTCCAGCTCTCCTTTATGATTTTTTTCCTCAATGATCTGTCTAGGGCTGTCAGCAGGGTATCAAAGTCTCTGACTATGGTTGCATGGGTGTCTATGATCTCTCTTATTTTGTGTAGCAATTGTGCTATAAATCCAAGAGCATCTGTGTTGGGTGCATATATAAGAGGGGGGACCCCCCAAAAAAGGAATTTATTTATTAAAAGTTTTGTACTTATTCTTATATGTTTAAACGTCAGTCAAAGTACTCTCTGTTGGATGCAAACACCTACTGAGACATTTTTTCCATTGCTCAAAACAGTTTTCGAACTCATCAATTTGGATGCCTTTTAGTGCTTCTGCTGTTTTTTGTTTCACTTCTTCCATGTTGGCAAAATGTTTCCCTTTGAGGACATTTTTCATCCCAAGAAACAAACAAACAAAAAAATCATTCAAGGTAAGATTGGGTGAATAGGGAGGGTGGTGCATGGGGATCATGCCGTTTTTGGTCAAAAACTGCTGAACACGCAATGCAGTGGGGGCAGGTGCACACATAAATCACCCATCATGAAATGGGCAAACACATGGAAAGAATCTCCAAACAAATTTCACTGAAGCTGAATGTTACCTCTCACAGCAATGCTAGCTGGTATACTGATGCTGCTGTGTTTCTAGAAAACTTACCTAACAGGGAAATCCTGTACTACAAGGTGCCCACACTCTAAAAGATAATTTCTGTTGGTTTTGTGTTTCCTGTCATTTTAAAGTGGATATTTCTTCCTGGTGAATTGAGCCTTTTGTCACTACATAATGTCCCCTTGTCTTTTTTTTTTAACTTTTATTGGCTTGAAGGTTTTTTTCTTTGTTTCCCATTTTCCTGGAAGATCATTTTTTGGCCCTTTACCTTGAGCCTGTGGTTGTCCTTTGCAATGAAATGGGTTTCCTGGAGGTAGCGGAATGTTTGATAATGCTTCTTTATTCAGTTTGCTATTCTATGCCTTTTTAGTGGCACATTTAGTTCATTCATGTTTAAGTTAATTATTGATATATGAGGGTTTATCTCTGCCATAAGACTCTTATGAGGTTTCTTTCCTTTTTTTTTTTTTTTTCTAGATTTAGTGGATGATCTGTGTGCTTTGTGAACTCTGTGTTTGCCTGTGCTTTTGTGATAGATGGAACCATTCATTAATTTTTGTGCTCAAAACTTTCTTAAGCTTCTCCTGAAGGGCTGGTCTGGAGGTGGTATATTTTCTTGGAGATTGAATGTTTGGGAAGAATTTTAATTCTCCATCACTGATGAATCTTAGTTTGGCAGGGTAGGACATTCTTGGCTGGAATTGCTTATCTTTGAGATCATCAAAGATGGGATTCCAGTCCCTTCTGGCTTGTAGGGTTTCTGCTGAGATGTCTGCTGTAATTCTGATGGGTCTTTCTCCAGTAGGTGATCTGACCCTTCTCTCTAGTTGCCTTTAGGATTTTTTTCTTTCATGCTTTCTTTGTGGAGATGGATTACTATTATATGTGTCTTGAGGATGGACTTCTCATGTAATACCATGCAGGGGTTCTCTGAATCTCTTGCATTTGGATGGTTACCTCTCTAGCAAGATACAGGAATCTTTTTTGAATGACCTCATGGAAGGCTTTTTCCAGGGTATTCTCAGTTTCCCCTTCTGTTTTTGGAATGTTGATCAATCATAGATTTGGTTTCTTTACATAGTTTCGCACTTCTCATAAGCTTTGCTTATTCTTTTTGAGTCTCTTATACTTGTTTTTGCCAGACTGGGGTTGCTCAATATTTTTATCTTCAAGCCCTGAGATTCTTTCCTCTGTCTGGTTGATTCTGCTCTCTAAGCCTATCATTGTTATTTGAAATTACAGGTAGGAATTCTTCATTTCCAGGATTTCAAATTGGACATTTCTTATACTGGCCAGCTCAATTTTTACTTCCTGCACATCTTCTGTTGCCTGAGTGATCTTTGCTTCCAACTTCTTGTGGTTTTCCTTAACAATTTTTGCCATCCATTGTCTGAATTCTGTTTCTGTCATCAGGGGCAGGTATTTCTGGGTGGATTCCATTGTTTGGGGACTGGGAGGTGCTTTTGTAGATGATGCCTCTTTAAGGCTTTGAGGACTGCTTATGTTTTTTCTCTGGTTCTTCCTCATCTGTAAGGAGCAACTCTTTTCTTTTTATTATTATTTTTTGTCTTTTTGTTTTATAGTTAGATAGGTCTCACTTCCCAGGAGCCTTTTCTGCTGTTCAAAATAGTTCAACAGGCAAAGAGAGAGAGGCTTCACCACTCCTGCTTCACCACTCTTGCTGGACCCCGTGCTCAGAACTCAAAACTGTATTTTCTGTTGTAGAGTTTTTCCTGTGATCAGACTGGCTAGACTGACCCTAATTGTGAGCTGTTTGTAGGGATCACAGGGGAGATGGGCTCCCTGGTAGCTGGCAGCACTGTTAGAGTTTTGGCACTATTCACAGCCCAGAAGTACTCTGCTGGGAAACAGGGCCTCCAGGTACCTCTCATGACTCCCCCTCCCTGTCAAAGGCTACACTTAGAACTTAAAGACAGCAGATCCCCTGTTGCAGTGGGATCAACTCTTTGGGTACATGAGGCTGGCAGTCAAACCTTCCTAGTCTGGGGAAGAGGGTGATGGACCCTAGACACTGGCAGCAGGTACAACCAGCAGGCAAGTTTCCTGGCCTGGGAGCCAGGCTGCCAGGCTCCACCGGTGAGGAACATGTTCTTGGGCTGGAGGCATTCTTTTTTTTTTTTTTTTTTTTATTATGTTATTGTGGGGTACAGTTAGGGGTTAGGCATACACAAATATTTCGTTCAGGTACCCTTGTTGATAAGAGGTATTCTTTTTTTTTTTTAATTATTTTTTTATTATAGAGATGTGAGGTACAATTCAGGGTTAGGTATACAAACATTGATTATGCAGGTACCCTTGTTGATGAGGTATGCCCTTCCCTCCCATAGCAGTTTCCCTCAACTGCCACTCCCACTCCCCTCTCCTGACAGTTTCCCATTATCGCCACTTTCTTATAGAATTATAATTGTTCAAGGTCTGCTTATGAGTGAGAACATATGGTACTCTGTTCTTTGTTGCTGTGATAGATCAGGCGTTCTAAGCACAGGTAGACTCCCTGTTCCACATTGGCTCTGGCAGCATGCCATTGTGCCCTAACAGGTCTCCTCCTGTGTGGGACTAAAGACCTGCATGTGGCTGGGAGGAGGGGAACTGACCCCAGCCATGTCAGGAACATTAACCCCCCTTGAGTATAAACCAAGACTGAAGATCCTATGCAAACCTGGAAACTGGCTCAACCGCTGGCCACCCTGACTCTTTCCTCCTTACTCCCTCTGCATTCCAAAAGTCTTCTGCAGGATGTAGCATACTTCCTCCATCCAAATCTGTTTAAGCTGGCTGAGTTATCAGCAGCTGGGTTTGTCTTCCCTGTCTGCAAGAGAGGTGCCGGTTGGCTCCTTCCCTGTGGCCATCTTGGATCCCCTCTTCATTATCCTCAGTTTGGTAAAATTCTATGGACATATCTTCAATGCTCAGACTACTAATGAAGCCATTTTTTTTTTTTTTTTTTTTTTTGAGTTGGAGTCTCACTCTGTCGCCCAGACTGGAGTGCAGTGGCCGCTCCCGGTCACCGTAGCCACGACCCGCTGGGCTTCGGCGATCCTTCCAGCCTCAGCCTTCCGAGTAGCTGGAACTACAGGCACGTGCTACCATGCCCGGCTAATTTTTTGATTTATTGCAGAGATGAGGTCTCACTTGCCCAGGCAGGTCTCGAACCCGCGGGCTCAGGCAATCCACTCACCTCAGCCTCCCAAAGGCGCAGGATTACAGGCTGAGCCACCGAGCCCAGCTATAAAGCCATTTTTAATTGCTAACATCTCCTTTTGAATCATGTTTAAAGTTTCCATCTCTCTTTACATTACCCATTTGTTCATGCATATTGTCTACTTTTCCCATTACAGTTCATAACATATTAATCATAGCTATTTTAAATTCCTCATGTGATCATTCTAAAACCTGTGTCATATCAGGTTCTGATGCTTTCTTTGTCACTTCAGACTTTTTTTTCTTGTCTTTGAGTGTGCCTTGTAAATGACGTAAAAGATACTAGGAACTGAGGCAAACAGGCCTTTAGTGTGAGGGTTTATGTTTATCTGGGGAAGTTATGTGTTTGTTATAAGTGTCTGAGGCTTTAGTTTTCTTTCATGTCCACATTTCTATCTCTTCCATTTGGGTTTCCCTAAGAACACCTTCTTAAGTGGAGTATCTGCCTTCCCGCTCTTTTAGCTCTTGTCCACTGATGTCCTGGATCCCTGTTGATACGGTGGCAAATGTTGAGGAGGAAAAGCAGTCTATAACCCCATGATTAAATCAGCATTTTAGTGGATCTTTGTTCCCAGGCTATGACCATCACAAATGTTTCTTTGCTCTACCTTTCCCTTAAACCAATAAGGCTCTGTTAAAGTACTTTTCTCCTGAAGCATGGGTTTGCGTTATGGAAAGTTATTTGAGAGTATTCAAAATGAAAAATGTTTACTACTAAGTCTTTTTCTTCACTCTTAACCCTGAGAACCTGGTGAGGCTTCCAGAAAATAACCATGAGAGTGTGACACTCTCTCTCACCTCCACCCCAAGACTATGGATCCCAGGAGTATCTTATGCTCACATTAGTCCATACTCAGCCTCCAGCAATTTGTCAAAATAAGTATTCCTATCAGTTTATGTCTCCAGTAGCCTCTGCTTAGGCAAGCTAATCTTGGTTTGAGTCTCCATATCTACTTGTCTCTCCAGATTTCAGGGTGATGGTTTGTCCTGCTACCTCAAATCACGTGGATCCAAGAGAAGTCATTGATTTTTAGTTTGTTCATCTTTTTTCTCATTGTCAAAATGGGAGTGATGACTTCCAAGTTCTTTATATGTTGGAGCTCATTATAAGCTTAAAGAAGGGAAGCTGGCCCCATTCAGGAAGCCAGATTTCCAGAATCAGTATACATTCAGTTGGTGACAGATATTTAGATTACTTACAGTTTTAGGCTATTATGAATAAAGCTGTTATAAATATTCATGTACAAGACTTTGCATGGATACCTGATTTTGTCTCTCTTGGGTGAATACCTAGAGTGGAACAGCTGTATCATCACATAGTAGGTGGATATTTCACTTTTCAAAAAATGGACACATTTTCCAGAGTGGTTGTATCATCGTATTTTCCCACCGACTAGATGTAAGAGTTCTACTTGTTCTACATTCTCACCAAACACTTGTAAGGACCTTTTGAAGGTACCATATAAGTCAGGTGGTTCCTGACTTATAATGTTTCAACTTAATGATTTTTCAACTTTATGATGAATAGAATGCAATGTGAATTCAGTAGAAACTGCTTTGGGTACTCACACAATAATCTGAGTTTACTTTGGTACGGTATTCAATGAATTATATGAGATATTCAATACCCTATTATAAAACAGGTTTGTGTTAGATGATTGTCTAACTGTAGGCTAATATAATGTGTTCTGAGCACATTTAAGGTAAGTAAAGCTAAGCTCTGATGTTCCGTAGGTTAGGTGTATTAGATTAGATGCATTTCCAACTTACAATATTTTCAATTTACAATGGGCTTATAAGGACATAACCTCATTGTAAGTTGAGGAGCATCTGTATTTACAGTTTCTGTTTTTTGTTTCCAGTGTATTATTACAACTGTGTACCTCAGTCCCCTCAATAATTTTGACCACCATTTTGCTTTAATAATTAAAAAGTCTCAATAACAATTAGGGAAAAGCCACATTTGGGAAAGAATTTCAAAGTAACGTAACCATCATTATCTTGGTATAAGATATCCACAAAATAGTTGCATCTGTTAAAGAATCTTGGAACATCAGGATGTTTCAATATTCAGTGCTGATTCAATAGCTTTAAAGTTCAGTGAGAGTTACTGTGTTAATTTCCAAAAGCGATTAATTTTGCCATTTAAAACCAATATAGATAAAAGAGATACATCATAGAACAGGATCAAATTTTGTGAGAGTCAGTTAAAGGAGATAACAATGATATCATTTGAGAAAAGTCTGAGTAGAGACAGGGCTTAGAGACTCTTGTCTTTCTTCTAGGTAGGTTCACAGAGTTGACCTTTGTCATGGAGCCGGCAATCCCTCCTTTCCTTTCTACATGACCCTGCAGCTGGTGTGCAGAAAGGTGAGCTATCTGGTGACATCAGAACTGGAACACTGGGCAGAGCCCATTTCTAAATGATGGACCCTGGGTACTCTGTAGCAACTCTACAAGTATTGTTGTTGATAATAAATTCTTTTTTTATTTTTTTGAGTTGAAGTCTCACTCTGTCATCCAGGCTGTAGTACAGTGGCACACTCACGGCCACTGCAGCCTTGACTTGTTGGGCTCAGGAGATCCTTCCGTCTCAGCCTTTCAAGTAGCTGGAACTACAGGCATGCGCCACCACGCCCAGCTAATTTTTTGTTTTATTGTAGAGACAAGGTCTCACCAAGTTGCCCTGGATGGTCCCAATCTTCTGGGCTCGGGCAATTCTCTTGCCTCGGCCTCCCAAAGTGCAAGGATTACAGGCATGAGCCACCGTGCCCAGTAATATATTCATTTTTTGAGAAGAGTTTAAATTCAAAATCAAAGGGACGTGGGTTACAGGTGTCAGCTGTCATTTAGTATCTGTGTCTCTTGATCATCTTTCTAGATGCCATTTCTCCATCAGTAAAGAAAAGTAATAGTGCCTAATATGTGAGATTTTGAAACAATTAAAGGAGAATACACATCCCAAGTCCTCAGCACAGTGGCTGAGATGTAGAACCACTCATTCCTCCCAAGTTTCTATCATGTTCAATAGAAGCTTATCTTACCGTTGGGATCCTACATCTAAACAGTTAGTAGACAAGTTACACTCATGAGTTATTTGAGAAACAATGCAAAGTGCCAAATAAAGATTTACAAGTAATAGCGCTGCTGACTAGCCGGGCTCGGTGACTCAGCCTGTAATCCCGCGCCTTGGGAGGCTGAGATGAGTGGATTGCCTGAGCCTGCGGGTTTGAGACCTGCCTGGGCAACTTGGCGAGACCTCATTTCTAAATAATTCAAAAAATTAGCCGGGCATGGTAGCGCGCACCTGTAGTTCCAGCTACTTGGAAGGCTGAGGTGGAAGGATCGCCGGAGCCAGCAGGTTGAGGCTGC
>CAUYQG010077616.1:0-11095 GCA_963574415.1 Tarsius wallacei | reverse complement strand
AGTGTTACAGTCAATATCTTTTTTTACTTTATTTAGTAGTTGCTTTATAAATGCTGGTGCTCCTGTGTTGGGTCCATATATGGTTGGGATGGATATTTCTTGTTGATGGATTGAACCCTTTTTCATTATGAAATGTCCTTTTGCATCTTTTTAAATTTTTGATGGCTTAAAGGTTGTTTTGTCTGATATAAGACTGCAACTCATGCCTTCTTTTTGATCCATTTGCCTGGAAATTCATTTTCCATCCTTTAACTTTGAGTCTGTGTGTCCCTTGTGGTGAGATGAGTCTCCTGGATGCAACAAATAATTGGTTCATGGTTTCTTATCCAGTTTGCCATTCTGTATCTTTTCAGTGGTACATTTAGTCCATTTGCATGCAGGCTGATTATCAAAATGTGATTGATTCTCCCTGTCATGTGGTTATTATAAAGTTTTTTCTTTGTTTGCTTGTTTGTTTCTTTGTTTTTTGGCTTTGGGGTTGTTGTATGTGTGTGTTTTCAAGTTTCTTGTGCTGTATTCTCTGTTGATTCTGTACTCTTCTGTTCTCTTGGGAAGTGTGTGGTCATTCTTTTTTCTTTCTTTCTTTCTTCTGTGCTTAATACCTTTTTAAGTGTCTCCTGTAGAGCTGGTCTGGAAGCTGCATAATCTCTTATTCTCCATCACTGATGAAGCTGAGCTTGGCTGGATAGGTAATTCTTCATTGAAATTGTTTTTCTTTGAGGACTTTGAATATAGGGCTCCAGTCCCTTCTTGCTTGTAGTGTTTCTGCTGATAGGTCTACTGCTATTCTGATTGGTTTTTCCCAGTAGGTAGTCTGACCTTTCTTGCTGCCTTTAGTATTTTTTTCTTTTGGGCCTACTTTGTGTAGGCGAATTACTATGTGTCTAGGGATTGGTCTTCTCATTTGATGTCTTGTGAGGGTCTCTCTTGTGCTTGGCTGGTCACATCTCTGGTGAGATGGGGAAAGTTTTCTTGGATTCCCTCCTGGAATACTTACTCCAAGTTGTTCTCCGTTTCCCTTTCTTATTCTGGGATACCAATCAGACGTAGGTTCAGCCTCTTGGTATAATCACACATGTCTTGTAGGCTTTGTTCTTTCTTTCTCAGTCTTCTTTCTGTAGTTTTTACAGATCGAGTTAATTCCATGTGTGGTCTTCAAGTTCTGAGATTCTTTCTTCAGCTAAATTAATTCTGCTTTCCATGCTTGTCATCTTGTTATTTATTTCCTGGATGTAATTTTTTATTTCCAAAATCTGTTATAAGTTCTTTCAGTGTTGCATCTTGTCTTTCTTGAGTCTTATTCATATTTCCATCCATTCCCTAATCCTTGTCATATTCTGGGGACAGGCATTGGTGACAATCATTGTTTGAGTACCAAGATCTGATTTTTCAGGAGTTTTGTCTTTGGTACACTTGAAATTGCCTGAGGCCTTCCTTTAGTTTTTCCTCATTTGTGACAGATCTCTTGTTTTTCTCTTTAGTTCTGTTATTCAGTGTCAGCGGGGGAGGCTTTCCCTTGTGATGTTTGTTCAGTCCTCTATTCTTCCCTCATCCAGGCTCTGGGTTTGTTCTATTTTGAAATAGGACGGTGGATGGGAAGCTTTGCTGTCTCTTGTTGTTTTTGAAATTTGAATAAGGTAGGGGATGGGGTGCTAGGAATTAGAGACTACTTGCAAATGAAAATATTCACTTATTGTGGTATGTGTTCCCTGAGACCCACTCCCCACCATCACTCTATATGATGATGCAAAGCAGAAACGAATACAAAAGCAATTCAACACATACACACACACCCCAAAACAAACTGGAATAACAACAAAGCAAAACAAAATAACAATAACAAAAAACAAGAAAACTAAAAACACACACACATGCCTAGCTCAAAGTGAATAGAGAAGAAAAACAGGCCAGAGGAAAATAATTTTTTTTAAAAATTATTCTGGTTGAACCCTCACACATATGTTGACACACACCTTAAACTATAAAAAATGAATATTTTAAAAAATCCCAGGAGAACAAAAGAGCAAAAACCAACAACAACAACATTGAAAGATGAACACTCAGTCATTCACATACACACATAAACAGAAAACAACAAATGAAAGAAGAAAGAAACAAAAAAGAAAAGAAAAAAATTTGGGGGGGTGCAGATCAAACCCTCACATACACATTCATGCATGAAGGAAAAATATTTTTAAAATCATATTTTAAAAATAGATGAACTAACAAAAAAAATTTAAATTAAAAAATAATTGAAAATTTAAAAAAACAACAAAGAAAACCCTGCCCTCTTGTTACAGGCTCTGTAATTGTTCCTATAATCAGGTTTCTCCTGAAAAGCCACCTCCTTCACTCTCTCCTCAGGGAGAGGTAGTGGAGATGGGCAGGGCTGCATTCCTCCCCTCCCACTATTGTATGGTCAGGAAATTCTCCTCCAGTGGGGAGGTGCGGGATTGTCTCTTTCCCAGGTATGCACTCTTGTGGGGGGGTGCCCCAGCCAGTCTTATCCTGGAATGGAGTTCTCCTATTGCGACTGACCTCCAGGCTCTACCTGGGTTTGTCCCTCTCAGTTGTGGCCCAGCTGTGTGGGTCTGAAGTTCAGAGGATTACTGGGGAGGAGAGGGTTGGGGACAGCCCCAGTCTCACCATTGCTCTCTTTGGAGTTCTTCCTTATCCTTTTCTGGTCACACTCTTTGTCCCATGGCTGGATCAGGGTAGGGGGTGGGGTGCCTGGAACTCAGCACTCGTCAGGTCCGTCTGAGGTTTGTGCTCTCAGGATATTTCCTCTGGACCACAATCCAGCCCTGAGTAGTTGATCAGCCAGTCACAGAGACTGGGTCTGTTGCTCTGTGGTGAGCAAGTCGGAGCACTTTCCTGCCCCACCTTCAAGATGGTGGTGGGGTGCCTCTCTTGACCTCTTCCATGGGAGCTTGCCTCTGTACTCCCTCCACAGACCCTCCCAGAGCCCTGCCAGGTGCTGAAGTGGTGAGGCAAAGCCTGGAGCTGCCAGTCTCTCTCCTGCTTCAATGATGGAGAGCCTGGAGCGATAGTTTCTCCCTGCCACTTTTTCCAAGGAAAACTTCTGTCTGTTTAAAAAAAAATGGCACTTCACTTCTGAGACCTGGGAAGAGCCAGGGATGAAGTAGAGAAGCTGCAGCACCAGCTCTTATACCAGGGGTCTGGTCACTCTCTCCCAAGCCCCACTTAGACAGTCTCTCCCAGCATTTTCTTCTCGGGGAGGGCTTGTTGATTTAAAAAAGAAAGAAAGAGAAAATGGCGTTCAGCTTCTGTGTCCCAGGAATTGCTAGTGTCCAAGCCCAGCCACTGTGGCACCAGCCGCTGCACCAAGAAAGCACTGGCCACTAGCTCCCTAGCCCTCACTCAGTCAACCACTCACACATCCACTCACTCACCAGCACATACACACGGGGACTTGCATAGTCCAACTGGCTCAGCCACCATCTTTCCAACTCCCCTCTACTTGGCTTTTCACCTAAAATCTTTGAAGTGTCCCAGCATAAGGGTTAGGGGCTTAAATTTGAGGCTGCATTCATTGAAGCATACAGTCACATTCTTCCACCTCACTGAATTTTATTTTCCAAGGCAGAATTCCATTCTGAAATTTTGGCTGCTATGAAAAGAACTGTTCTTGGCATTTTAGGCTGACCATCATCATCCTCATCATCGCTGACTTTGATGCCTTGTTTACCATCTTAACCAGGTCTTCTTCGGTGGGTTCTTGTGCCTTTTCTACCAAAATTGCTTCCATGTCTTCATGTCATTCAAGCCTTTCCCACGTATTTGCCATGTACTATGTGCTGTACTTGATACTGTTTATGTGTTGTGTCATTCTTTCAAAGCTTCAAAACTTTTCATGCAGTCTAGCCAGTCGAACATTTTTCTGACAGTTATTGATAGTAGTTTGTTTGATACTATCCCAACCCATGCCAATGTAATCACATTGCATATAGTGTCTGACTTCCAGTAGTCCATCATGATCATTTCCTTGTTGGTGTTTAGAGCCTCACAAGCCTTGCTATAAAGGTCCCTCATGTGCACTTTGAAAGCTTTTAAGTATACCCCAATTGAGAGATTGTATGAAGTTGTGTTTCAGGGCATTAAAAGTATGTCTAGGTTGCAGTGGGAATTTTCAAATTCTTTATGGCGATGAACTGGGGCATTATCCAAAATTAGTAAAATTTTGAAGGCAAGGTTTTTTGCCTCAGAGATAGCATTAAACTTTTGGATGAAACAGTTGTGAAACCAATCCCAGAATATTTCTAAAGTCACCTATGCTTTTGTGTTCCACTTAGAGTAGGCTGGAATATGGTCCAGGTTTTCACTTAAAGTCACCATTGGTATTGATGTGCAAGAGTAAGGTTACATGAACTTTGAACGATTTAAAGTCAGGGATTTTGGAGGCCATTTTTGTTATATAGGTTCATTTTCTTGTAAAACAAACCAGTCTCATCGGCACGGAAACCTGCTTTTTCACGTAGTCCTTTTCCTGTATACTTAGTGGGTATTATTTAAATTATTTTGCAGCCTTCTGATCAGGAGGACCTGTCTTGCCTGCAAGTTTAACCTCTTTTATGCTCTATTGCCTTTTGAAATGTGTGAGCCAGACAGCACTAGCTGAACAGGGTTAAGATTTTCCTCACCTAGTCAGCATTTGCCATGTTTGGTTAAAACGATGGTTTTGTGGAGGGTTTGGACCTCTAGACTGCAAACCAGTAAATCACTCTAACCAGCAGTCACCAAGATGGTATACAGTGCACTTAAGAGGTCTTTTGTTCTTCTTTGTGGAAGTCTAGACTTAAATGTGTGCCATATCAGATGAGGAGCTGCCTGACCTATGGTTAATAGGTCCCAGGAGAGTATGCACCCTTGGTCCAGCCCTCAGCCCTGTGCTCCTGAAGAAAGGTGGATGCAGTTAACATCTTGTCTGCAGAGATTGTGTGCAGTGGCAGAACTGTTAAGGTACTCCTTAGGTAGCCTGAAATAGGAATATTGTGTCCCTCCAGAAGTAAAGGTAAACTATAATTCAGAGACTGTTGAAATAGGTATTGAACAGAATATATTAGCAAAATCTGTAAGAGTAAATGTTTACTGGTTGCTGATTGAATAGAATCTATAATTTTAATGATATTAGATATTGGATATGGGGGCATTAGTTGATTGGAGCACAGTGTTAATGGTTGTAGTAATCCACTGTGAGTCACCTCCCTTTTTTTCTACCCTAGGTTTAACAGGCAAGATTGGGCTGTCAAATGGGGAAGCAATGGGGATAATTTTCCCTTTATTAGTTAGATTTTATATAAGTTTAAATCCGTGAAAGCTCTGTTGTAATGTATATTGGACCATATTAACTGTTTTAATTGGGGATTCATGCAGTACCATTTTATCAACCCTATTGGTAAGTAGCAAAGACTTACTTTAACTTATGATTCAATATGTTAGATCATCTGTGCTCCATATGGGATATTTTAGGGTAATGGATATTGCAACTATGAGAAATTTAGGCAAGACTACATTTGAAGTGAGACATCCTGTTTTTCCTCTATTTTATATATGAGGGAGAAACCCCCAAAAATGGAATTTATAGATAATTGTGTATTTGTTCTTACGTATTTACACTTTAGTCAGCTTCAAAGTACAGTCCATTTGATGCAATACACCTATTGAGGTGCATTTTCCACTGCTCAAAACAGTTTTTGAACTCATCGATTTTGATGCCTTTCAGTGCTTCTGCCACTTTTTGTTTCACTCTTCTACATTGGCAAAACGTTTCCCTTTGAGGACTTTTTTCATTCACGGAAACAAAAAAAGTCACTTGGGATGAGATCTGGTGAATAGGAAGGGTGGGGCAAAGGGATCATGCCATTTTTCGTCAAAAACTGCTAAACACTCACTCAGCATGGTGTGGACAGGTATGCTTGTAAATTATCCATCATGAAATGGGCAGATACATTGAAAGAATCTCTAAAAAAAAAAATTAGCTGAAGCTGAAGGCAGCCTCTCACAATAACACTAGCTAGTACACTGATGTCAATGGGTTCTAAGAACACTTATCTGACAGAGAAAGTATGGGCTATAAGGGCCCCACCCCCCAAAAAATAATTCCAAGTTTTATAGGGTTCCCATCATATTTCTATTTATTGCCTCCCGTTCTTGGTGCCATTAATGTTGGACATTTTACTTATGTCATAAGCCCCATAATAAATGATTATCATTTTTAATAATTTGGTTGTCTTTAAAAGAAACTTAAATGCTAAGAAACAAATTCTTCCTATTTATCCATGCTGACGGGTACCCTTTTATCTTTTGGTTGTCCTGTGGCATTTTAGGTATCATTTTCTTTC
Organism: Tarsius wallacei; assembly: GCA_963574415.1. Taxonomy (NCBI): domain Eukaryota; kingdom Metazoa; phylum Chordata; class Mammalia; order Primates; family Tarsiidae; genus Tarsius; species Tarsius wallacei. The sequence continues at coordinate 4,733 of CAUYQG010077616.1, read as the reverse complement.
TGATTACAAGAAGGAAAGCATTTTCTATAGTAAAATTCTGCCAGTGCTGAATTTTTTCTTTATATGTCTGAAATATTCTTTATTTCACTTTTGTGTTTTTTCCAGTTTGATTTTTTTAACACTTTCAAGCGATTGTTCTGCTATCTTCCCAGGACTGCATTTTTGCCAACAAGTACTCTGCTGTCATGCTTATCTTTCTTCCCTTAAATATAAACTATCTTTCCATACCCTCCCTCACCTCTGATTATACTTAACATTTTCCATTTATCACTGGATTAATCAATTTGTTTATGATGTGACTGGTGAAACTTTCTTGTGCTTGTCATTTATGGAATTATTTTTTCTGAGCAATTTTTCATAGAAGTATTGCATTTTTTTAAACTGTGGGCTTATAATTTCCAACAGTTTGGAAATATTTCAACCATTATTCCTTCAAATGGTTTTCTGTCCTTCCACCTCTCTTTCAAGGACTTTAGTTATGTGTTTTCACCCCCTTCAAGTTGTCTCACAACTTACTAATTTTTTTCTCTCAGTTTCATGTTGAATAGTTTCAACTACCACATCTTTTAGTTTCCTAATCTTTTCTTCTGTAATATCTAATCTGCCTTTAGTCCCATCCAATATATGTTATATCAGAATGTACAGTTTTATCTCTTATAGTTCGATTAGGGTCTTCCTTATGTCTTAACATATTCAGTCTTCTAGTGTCATGGACTTATGGAATACTTTTTTGTTCAATGCCTTCTATTTTGACTGTCTGCCTTTCTGAGCCTGTTTGGGGGTGACAGATATTTCTTCTCATTTTGGGATATATTTTCCTGCTTCTGTGTATTCCTAGTTTGTTTTTTTTTTAATTAGCTATCAGACATTGTAGTTTGAGGATATTTTTGTATTGTTGTAAATATTCTTGAGCTTTGTTGTAGGCCACAGTTAAATGATTGGGAGATAGTTTCATCCTTCAGGGTCTTAGCATTTAAGCTTTGTTAAGGAAGGCCAGAGAAGAGTTTAATCTAGAGCTAATGTTCCCCATCCTGTGAGAAAATCCTTCTGGGGCCTTTTAGTGGTGCCTTATGAATTATGAGTTTTTTCTGCTTTGACTGGTAGAACAGGCACTATTTGGGGGCATTTGTGATATCTGGGGTTTTCTAATTTTTTTATCATTCTTTTCCCATTCTATGATAGTTTCTTCTGCAATTTATTTAATCAGTGTTTTATAGTTTTCCTTGTAGAAATCTTTGACTATCTTGGATAAATATATTTCTAGGTATTTTAACTATTGTAAATGGTATTGAATTCTTGATTTGATTCTCAGTTTGGTCACTATTGGTATACAGCAGTGCTACTGATTTGTGTGTGTTAATTTTATATCTTGAGATTTTACTGAATTGATTTATCAAGTTTAGGACTCTTTTGAAAGAGTCTTTAAGATTCTCTTGGTAGAAGATCATATCATTAGCATATTAAGATATTTTGATTTCTTCTTTTCCAATCTGGATAACTTATTTATTTATCTTGCCTGATTGCTCTGGCTAGGATCTCCAATACTGTGTTGAATAGGAGTGGTGAAAGTGGACATCCTTGCCATGTCCCATTTCTGAGGGAGAGGCATTAAACTTTTTTGACACTGGTCGAGGGTTTGTCATATATGGCTTTTATTATTTTAAAGAATGTCCTTCTATGCCTGTATTGCTGAGGGTTTTTAATCATGAAAGTATGATGGGTTTTATCAAATGCTTTTTCTGCATCTATTGAAATTATCAAATTATCTTTGTTTTTAATTCTTATGTGGTGAATCATGTTTTTTGACTTTAATATGTTGAACTATCCCTGCATCTCTGGGATAAAATCCACTTGATCATGGTGGGTTTTTTTTTTTTTTTAATCTGTTATTGAATTCAATTTACGAGTATTTTATTAAGGGTTTTTGCATCTGTATTCTTCAGGGATAATGGTCCTTCATTTTTGTTGTTGTTATTGTGTGTCTTTTCCTGGCTTTGGTATTAGGATGATACTAATTTATAGAATGAGTTAAGGAGAATTCCCTCCTTTTCAACATTATGAAATAGTTTCATTAAACTTGGTACCAGTTCTTCCTTGAAAGTCTAGTAGAGGGCAAGATGGCAATGGGGCAGCTTGGTCTATGAAACCTCTGCAAAAGAGAACACAAAAAGACTCTGGCTCTATCCCTGGGGGCTGCAGATCCCATTGTTGGCAGCCTGCTCTTCACATGGAACCTGGCCGTTGACACTGCTGAAGCATCAAGGCGGTCCAGGAAGCCACTGCAGCCGCAGCCGTGCCGCTGCCACGCCACCATCACCGCCACCGTGGCAGCCATTGCACATCGTACCGTCCATGCCTGAGGGGATCCACACCTTCAGACCTTGAAGCCCCTGCAAGTGAGAGCTGCTGAGATCACTGCCATCACTACTGCCACCATGACATTCTGCCAGGCCATGGGTCTCCTCCCATGTGCCATGAGGCAGCGACTCTCATCTCTGGCTCCTTTCCAGCTCCCTCCCCTGTGGGGTGAGCAGCTGAGATAGCACCACCTGCTGGTGATTCAAGGTAACAACACCGAAAGGGGAAAAACAGAAGCTTGATAAATAGGCACAGGCCAGATCTGAGTGGTGAACTGGGCAGTGGTGAACTGAGTGGTGATCTGAACTGACCTTCAGAGCAGGCCAGGGGCAACTGACCCTAACTGTGAACAAATTTACCAGGCTGCAAAGACAGCTAGAAATCAGAGCTGAAAGGACATTGGAAATAAGCGAAAAGTCTCAGAGTGTGTTCATTGGTTCTGTAAGTTTATTGACTTGATTCTATTCTTTTTGTTTTGTTCCCTATTTTTTCTTCTTTTCTTTTCTTCTCTCTGTAAACCATATATTTGTATAGAGGAATAGCACACCAATAAGGAGATTGGTTAGCTTGTATGTTAGAATCATTGTATGTTTTAGTTTTTTTTGTATGGGAGTTGGTTAGTTTGTAGCTGTGGTCTATTGTTTCTATCTGTTTCAGTTTTTGTCTCTCTCTCCATTTGTTCATACCCTCATCTGTTTTCCCCCTTACTCCTCTATCCCCACCCCCCGCTTCCCCCCACTGTCTGCTCCATTCTCTTCCCTCTGTTAACCTCATTTTATTTCAGGGAGTAAGCCTACAACTCCACTGCATGGACAGATTCCAAAGCAGTGGGAAGTGGGTTTCAGATTATCCATACACCTGCTGGTGAATACCAGGACCTGCAGAGAGATTTTGAATCACAGCTCCCCCCTTAGGTAAATCTCAAAACTGCAAAAAGGACCACCCCCAACCTACAGTGCAACTCCACAATTGAACAAAGTAACAGGATATACATAAAGAATAGGAGATTGAACAAACAGAAGTAAAAGCAACCCCTCCACCCATGAATAACAGAATTAAAGAAGATGGTGATGTGGAGGGAAGGAAAAAGTAGGAGGGAAAAAACTGCACAAATAAAGAAAAACCAAAAGAAGAACATAGGTCTCACACAGACCCCTGGGAAGTCAGACACTGAGAAAACAGACTGCAGAACACAAACAATGAAGAGCCCCTAGAATGACTGGTCACATGCAACAAACCTAGACATCAAGACATTAATAGAAAGAATTTTAAAAATTGAGGAGTAACAAGAGGAAAATAGGAAGGAGCTGATGACAGAAATAACAGCAGTAAAGAATACTGTGATGGAAATAAATAACAAACTAATAAGCTTGGAAAGCAGAATTAGCCAAGCAGGAGAAAGAATCTCAGAACTCGAAGATCAAAACACAGAACTAACCCAAACTGTCAAAAACATAGAAAAGAAGCTTAAAAAGACAGAAAAAAAACCTTCAAGATATGAACAATCACTTCAAGAGAAAAAAACCTAAGAGTAATTGGCCTTCCTGATGCAGAGAGAGAAACAGAGGCCACACTGGAACAAACATTTCATGAAATCATTCAAGAAAACTTCCCTCATCTCACCAGTGATGCAAAAATTCAAACACAAGAGATTCAGAGAACCCCTGCAAGACAACACACAAACAGGAAGAACAACAACTCTGTAAGAACATTATGATAGGGATCAACTCTCACATTTCAATAATTAGTTTGAATGTGAACGGACTAAATGCACCACTGAAAAGACATAGAATGGCAAAATGGATAAACTATCACCAGGCAACAATCTATTGCCTTCAAGAAACTCACCTCACTAGAAAGGACACTCACAGACTCAAAGTAAGAGGATGGGAAACAATTTTTCAGGCGAATGGAACAAAAAAGAAAGGAGGAGTCACGATCTTAATCTCAGACAAAATACCCTTTAAGCTATCAAAAATTTAAAAAGATACAGAGGGCCACTACATAATGATAAAAAGTTCAATCCATCAACAAGAAATATCCATCCTAAACATATATGCACCCAACATAGGAGCATCAACTTTCATAAAGCAACTGCTAGGTAAACTAAAAAAAGATATCGACTCCAATACCATCATAGCTGGGGACTTCAATACCCCACTCACAACCCTACACAGATCATCAGGACAAAAAATCAAAGCAACAAGATCAGAAACCTCAATGTGACTCTTGATCAAATGGACTTAATTGATACCTACAGAACCCTCCATCCAAAGACCACAGAATACACATTCTACTCATCACCGCATGGAACATACTCTAAGATCGACCACATACTTGGCCATAAATCAAGCATAAGCAAATTTAAAAGGACC
>CAUYQG010077614.1:0-11947 GCA_963574415.1 Tarsius wallacei | reverse complement strand
CGAGACCTCATCTCTACAATAAATCAAAAATTAGCCGGGCGTGGTAGTGCGCGCCTGTAGTTCCAGCTACTTGGAAGGCTGAGGCGGAAGGATTGCCGGAGCCCAGCAGGTTGAGGCTGCGGTGGCTGGGAGCGGCCACTGCACTCCAGTCTGGGCGACAGAGTGAGACTCCAACTCAAAAAAAAAAAAAGATTCCAGAGCACAGTGAGAGTTTTAATAAAGCCCATGATCCCAAGAGGGGCTTGCTGAGGGACAGGCTCTGTGGTTGGGAGCTGATGAGAAATTTTAATTATGTTTCTCATGTTTGTGGAGATGCTTGCCTGTCAAGGGGATTTCTTTAGAGTTTGATTGATTCCATGTAGATAGATCTCGAGGAAACTGACAATGTTTTGACTTGTTATTTAAAATCACTATGTTATTGGCTTAGTGCTATTCAAGAGCCAAGGATAATTTTGCAAATTACAGGAAGGAACCCAAGTTTTCAAATGCCAAGCAAAGGTGGCCATTCAAATCTGGCAACAAGGAAGAATTCTAAATTGTTCACCTAAGCCTGTTTCTAATTTCTTCCCGTGAGGGTGACAGAATAGAGTAGATTTTTATGAATGTAGAGGAATTATCTCCACTGAATGGTCAGAACAATCGTCTTTATAGTGATGTATGCAACAAGACTGCTGTCACTCTTGTCATTGCTGAATTTGTCATCAGTAAGCATTTATTAAGCACCTAACTACTTGTCTTGCTCAAGGTGTCTCACAAAGAGGCTTACAAAGTCTAGTTTCCTGTCTTTTACAGTTTCCAATGTAAGAACAAGTAGATAAGAAAACACATATAAGAAATACATCAAAGAGAATTAGAATGTTCTAAATGAGAATACAAGGTCTGACAATTAAGTTTTCAAACTTTCCTCTGTGCACTTACATTGGCAGCACTGTACAAACAACTCAGTAAGGTTTCATAACCTTGGTATATCAGTGTCTCACAGCTGTATCATGTTGAAGTGTGGCGGTGTCTTGCTGAGTGGTGTTCATTATCATTGTTGCATGTTTTTGTGTGCTGTTGTGAGAATGTTGGAGCTTGAATTAGAGTGATGAACAAACATTACATTTCTTGTTAAACTTGGCAAGAGTGGAAGCAACATCAGGGACATGTTAGTTCAAGTTTATGGGGATAATGCCATGAAGAAAATGTGTACAAGTGGATTAAACATTTTTTTTCTGAGGGGAGAGAAAGCATCACTGATGAAGAGAGGTCAGAGTGACCAGTAACGAGAAGGACTGATGAAAACATTAAAAAAATTCATTGAAATGTGCATCAAAATAGTCGGCTGACTGTGAGAAGTATAACCGACCAAATAAACATTGATAGAGAAACTGTTAGGAAAATCTTAACTGAAAATCTTGGCATGAGAAAGGTGTGTGCAAAAATGGTCCCAAAGGAGCTCTTGCATCACGACAATACACCAGCTTACACAGCACTGTCTGTAAGGGAGTTTTCAGCCAGTAAATAAATAACCTACTCAACTGATCTGGCCCCCATTAACTTTTTTCTTTACCTGAAGATAAAGGAAATATTGAAAAAAAAGACATTTCGATGACATTCATGATATCAAGGGTAACACGATGACAGCTCTGATGGCCATTCCAGAAAAAAAGAGTTCCAAAATTGCTTTGATGAGTGGTCTAGGCTCTGGTATTGGTGCATAATTTCCCAAGGGGAGTACTATGAAGGTGACCATAGTGGTATTCAGCAATGAGGTATGAAGCACTTTTTCTAGAATGAGTTCACAAATTTAATGGTCAGTTTTCGTATTAAGGAACACACAAGGGTTATAGGTGACTGTATTTCAGCATTTTCTAGGGTAGAAAGCAACACTTTTAGAATACCTGAGAAAGAAGGAAGGTTGGGACCACATCTCTGAAGTTGAATGTTAAATTTTAACAAGGAAAGAGAAAACCCACAATGTTTCCAATAGGAATTGGTCTTAAAGGCAATACTTTGCTGCTGGTGTTGGTACTTTGATGACCAATCAGAATCTCTTGTGAGCCTTTGACTGTGTAACTCCAGAGGTCTTTGCATATGGATTACTTGAAACACAAACACAATCAAAGGATCCACCAATGTATCCATTGCATTTGATACATCACAGTGGATACATTGTTTCTGAGACTTAAGGTGATTCTTATAACTGAACAGCTCAAGGGAAGCTCAATCTAGGACTCAGGTGATGTGCATCCCGGGGAGGGGGGGTGTACTTCTCCACTCTGGATCCAGTTTCTTTGCATCACTCTGTTCTTAGGCAAGTCCTGCCCTGGCGGTCCTAAGGTGGCTGCCGGTGACCATGGGGCTTCCTGATCCTTCCAGATTTATATCCTTTGGGGAGGAGAAGGGTGGCCATGGCCAGAGGAGACCGTGGATCAACAATGGAAAAGGGAGGCTGGAAGAGGCCATGGCTATTTTTTGTTTGTTTTTTTGGCCTCCTGTGAAGACTCCCATCCTGCTTGTTTTGCTGCTTCTGACTCCTCCAGAGTCAGGTGGCAGGCAGAGGGGTGACTTAGGAGGCCACAGTATTTTTTTTTTTGAGTTGGAGTCTTACTCCTTCACAGGCTGGAGTGCAGTGGCATGCACTCTCACAGCTACCCCAGTGTCGACCTGCTGGGCTCTGGCAATCCTTCTGCCTCAGCCTTCTGAGTAGCTGGAACTACAGATGCATGCTACCACGCCCAGCTATTTTTTATTTTATTGTAGAGACAAGGTCTCACCAAGTTGCCCGGGCTGGTCTTGAACTCGCGGACTCAGGCAATCCACTAGCCTCAGCCTCCCAAATTGCTGGGATTACAGACTGAGCCACTGAGCCCGGTCAGACCACAGTATTTGACTTAGCAGGTGTCCTTTGTGTTCTTTCCAGCCACAAAATGGCCTCTGCCTCACAGGCGGTGTTCACCTTGTGTGACTTCTTGGTGACCCCTGTGAAGATCTCCCAACTCACCTGCTGCAGACGTGTAGGGTGTCCTCCCTGGCTGGCCTCCTACCACCACGCCCCCCACCTCCCAGTTTCTGCCTTGAGTGTGCCCTGACTTTTTTGCCCAAGTAGATAGACTCCTACCTGGCCCATGAGAAACCATCAGGCATCTTCGTGCTGTCAATTTTGGGGAGGGCAGGCCCCTCCTGTGTGGCCCTCACTTCTCAACCTGCTGGCTAAACTCTGGGAGCCCGGGGCCTGACTTCCCAGGGCTGCTTCACTGCTCTCTCCAGGGGGCGCTATTCCCGTGGCTGCGCCAGGAATTGCTCTGTTAATGAGGCAACCTTGAATTCCAGCTCATCTCCCCCTGCTCATCCTAGAGCAGCGCACACCAGGAATGGAGTGTCAGCTCAGCAAGCACCTAGAGGGGGCTCCGAGTACTGAGACCCCCCTGCTAGCCTTCCTGATCTCTCCAAGCAGTTCCTTCGCTGCCCCTGCATTTGTTTGCTGTAGTGCTCACCAACACCATGGTTGTTGTTGTTCCTCCTTCTTCTCCTCCTCCTCTTCTTCTTTTTTCCTCTTCCTTCTCCTCCTCCTCTTCCTCTTCTTTTTCTTCTCCTTCTCCTCCTCCTCTTCTTCGTTCTCTTCCTCCTCTCCTCCTCTTCTCCTTCTCCTCCTCTTCCTCCTCCTCCTCCTCTTCTTTTTCTTCTCCTTCTCCTCCCCCTCCTTCTCCTCTCCCTCCTTCTCCTCCCCCTCCGTCCTCCTCTTCCTCCTCCTCCTCCTTCTCCTCCTCCTCCTTCTTCTTCCTTCTCCTTCTTCTTGTTCCAAGTTCATTTTGTTTTGATATCTGGTTTAATGTCTGCAATAAGTGAAACATAAATCTGACAAAAACGTGTACGCCTGCATGGAACAAGTACATTATCAGCAGCACTTATCAGGTCACAGTGTTAACTTTTCAGTCCAATCCCTGAATCAAGCAGCGGTTTCCTGCTGAAGTGAGACTAGTAAATTTCCACCTTCCTTGATGACAACTGGTTGCTCTTGAAGCTCATCTGCAGTGCTGCGTTTTCATATTTTTGTTTTTTATAGATTTTTATTTTATTTTGTTTTAGAGTTGTGGGGTACATGTGAGGATTTACTACATAAGTAAATTGTGTGCAGGTGGTGTTTAGGCTTCTAGCAAACACTCTTGCCCCTGGTGGTGACCAGGATGTGGTTGTGTCCCTTATCCCTCTTCCCTCCCTCCCTCCCTCCCCTAGCAGTGTCCAGTGTCTGCTGTTCCCACCCCTGTACTTGTGTGAACCATGATCAGGGCCCACTTATGAGTGAGCACATGCGGTATTCAGTTTTCTCTTTCTGTGACAGTTCATGCAGAATGATGGTCTCCAACTGTATCCGTGTTTCTGCAAAGGACATTATTTTGTTCTTTTTTATATTTGTGCAGTATTCTATCATGTATATGGACCACATTTCTTTATCTGGTCCACTTTCCATGGGCATCTGAGTTGGTTCCATGCTTTTGCTATTGTAAATAGTGCAGCAATAAACATACATGTGCAGGTGTCTTTTTGGTAGAGCAATTTTTGTTTCTCTTGGTGTATTTATAGAAGTGGGATTGCTGGATCATATGGAAGCTCAATGTTTAGTTCTTTGAGAAAATGCCATGCTGCTTTCCATAAAGGTTCAGCTAGCTTACATTCCCACCAACAGTGTAGAAGTATTCCCTTTTCTCTGCAGCCACCTGTTTTTTGCTTTTGTTTTTGACTTCTTAGTGATACAGGCTCTCCTCTTAACAGTGATACAGGCTCTCTTCTTAATGGTAAATAAAGACTAACCAGCGGCTGGGTGAAGTGGCCCACGCCTGTCATCCCAGCACTTAGAGAGGCCGAGGCAGGAGGATTGCTTGAGCCCAGGGGTTTGAGACCAACCTGGGCAGCATAGCGAGACCATGTCTCTACAAAAAATAAAAATAAAAAAAATAATTCAGATGTGTTGGCATGCTTCTGTAGTTCCAGCTTCTTAGGAGGCTGTTGTGGGAGGTTTTCCTAAGCCCAGGAAGTTGAGGCTGCAGTGAGCTATGACTGAGTCACTGCACTCCAGCCTGGGCAACAGAGTGAGACCCTGACTCAAAAAAAAAAAAAAAAAGACCAGCTTAAGAAAATCAGATCACACAAATGGCCATGATTGAGGGCCATGGGCAGAGCTCCCAGGGGAGGTAGATGCTCTGTCCTTCCTCTCCCTGCCAAAGACCAAGGCTGCAAGTTCATGGCCCTGACCGTTGCACAAATGTTGCCTTGTCTTCAAGTGAATCTAACCAAATGTGTTGGGGCATGATTAATGTAGCAGACTGGCTCCTCCCCAAGATCAGTTACCTCCACGCTCAGGGGTCGTGCATCAACCTGACGCAAGAGACTGTGGGATCAAAGACAAGGAGCCGAGGGAGCTTCCTCCTTCATGAGTAATAGAGAAGCCACCTGGTGATTGTGAAAGGAAAAACAAAGCATGTTCAGTTGAGGCAGAGAGAAAAGGCAGCTTTTTAATCCTAAGGGCCATATTGCCCTTGATCTTGTTGGGATTTCCTGTAGGGAAATGGAGATTTTTCCTTGGAGGGCAGAGGTGGACTGTAGATTGGCTTGTAGATGGAGTGGTGGTATTTTATTATATATGTTTTAAGTTGGGGTCTCACTCTGTTGCTCAGGCTGGAGTGCAGTGGTATGATCACGGCTCACCATAGCCTTGACTTCCTGCGGTCAAGTGATCCTCCCACCTCAGCCTCCTGAGTAACTGGAACTACAAATGTAAGCCACTATGCCAGGCTGATTTTTTATTTTTTGGAGCGATGAGGTCTTGCTATGTTGCCCAGGCTGGTTTCAAACTCCTGGACTCAAGTGATCCTCCCACCTTGCCTTCCAAAGTGCTGGGATGACAAGCGCGAGCTACTGTGCCTGGGTGGAGTGGTGTTACAATGAGACTAACCCAGCTGTGTTTAGTAGGGTGACCAGGAGAGGAGGGGGAGGTTACAAAGAGGATCTGCCTAGAGTGTGACCCCTGCCCCATCCCCTCCTAGCCATAAATGTCCTATGCGTGATGGGGTGGGTTGTTTGAAGTGTAGGGTTTGGATTTGTACTTTTTTGGTTTCTCCTGGGACAGCTTCTTTCTCTCCACCCCTTTGATTACACCATTGCCCTCAAGAGGCATTACATTTTGGGCATGTTCACAGATTGGCTACTAGAAAAATGCTTCTTCTGTTATGGCAGATGTAGTTAGGGTGTCCATACATCTCGGACATTTAAGGACAGCCTTGATTTTGAGTAATGTATTTTCAATAATGATGATTGATTAAATGCATAATAGGTGTGATTTAATTGTTGGATATTTGTAAAAGTTTACATCTATGAAATCTACAAATCAGAAAAATTCAGTGGTATCTCATGACTGTCTTTTCCTCCTTTCTCTCTCAACCCTTGTTTTTCCTTCCTTATTTCTGTTTCTCTCTCTCTTGCTATTTCTCTTCCTCTCCCTCTCTCTGTCCCTCTTCTTCTCTCTCTCTCTTTCCTTCACTACTTACTATGGGATAGACATCAGGCTCAGAATTTGGGATTGAAAAATGAATAATTATTAGTCCCTGGTTGGGTGCAGTGGATCATGCCTGTAATCCTAGCACTTTGGGAGAGCAAGGCAGTAGGATTGTTTGAGGCCAGGAGTTCAAGATAAGCCTGGGCAACATAGTGAGACTTCGTCTAAAAAAAATAAAAAGTCCTTGACTGCCAGGGATTTATAGTCCGATAAGAGAATTCATTAATTTTATTGGACAGATATCTATTGAGGTAGCGGGCACTAATCTAGATGCTGGGTACAGTGATGAACACAATAAACCAAATCATACACTCTGATAGGAGGTTTCTATTCCAGTGGGGGAGAATACACAGAGAACAAGCATGCAAGTATGCTGGATGGTGTTGGCTAGTGCTGAGTTGCTGAAGGGACAATCGAGCCTAGAGTGTGGCCACGAGCTGGGGAGGCCATAGAGGGGTGATGGGATGGCAAGAGAGGAGGATGGCCCTGAGCAGAGCCTTGCGCACTGGGAAGGGGCTGCCCCGCCAGCCTCTGGGCAAGCTGTCCCAGGTGGAAGGGAGCTCACACATGCAGTCCTGTGACTGGCACTGACTTGGACCAATGAGAGACCAGTATGGACGATGGATGTGGGGGACCCAGTGGTGGGAAGTGAAGCCAGAGAGGCAGGTGGTGGCCAGAATGAAAGCAATCAGGGGCAGGAGTCTGGAGGGTCCTTGGAGAGTGGTGGGAACCCCCTGGAGCATTTCGGTGGTGCTGTGAGGGACTGAGTGTCCATGTTAGTGGGCTGGTTAGGATGCTGCTGTGCAGAAATGGTGGTGGCTAGATGGAGTGGTTGAGGTGGTGGAAATCGGATACATCCAGCAGGGGGAATTGACTGGATGGCCTGGACATCATGGCAGGGTGGAGCCACACACAACTCTGGTCATTGCGGCTGAGCCCTGGGGGTGAGCACCAGGAACTGAGATGCCTCAGTCCCAGGAAGAGATGCCAATGTGGGCTTCGTGTGCGGGAGAGAGTGGGAACAAGTTTCGCCTCGACTCTTGTTCAATGTGAGCGGCTACTTGGACATCAACCAGACAGTGAACAACGAGTGAAACAAAATGTTGGATGTGTGCATATTGAAATTGGCAATCTAAATTGTAGCGCAATGTTGAGAAGGAAGGACACAGTATTTGCTGAGTCGACCGTGTGCCAAGCACCATGCTAACCACTTCCATCTATCTTTTCATGGGGCACAGGCTTGAGATGCACCCCTCATGTACTGTGTCTGATGACACACTCTGGAGCCAGATTGCTGGGTTCAAATCCCAGCCCTGTCTCTTGCTGGTGATGTGTTCTGCGCTTTGTCTGCTCATCTGTAAAATGGGTTAATAATAGTACCTACCTCATAAAGTTGTTTTGACATTTAGAAGAGCTAGTGCATGTGAAAAGTGCTTGGAATAGCACCCGGGGTGAAAGAAACACTGAATAAATGAGTGATGTTGCTGCTACATCTGCTCCGTGGGGGACACCTCTGTTGATGGAAGAAGGAGGAGTGTTATAACAAGGATGTGGCTTTAGAGTCTTGTTTCAACATGTTTATCCATTCATGTGTAGGGTGCTTGGCTTGTGTTCCTGAGTTTTTGCCATGATGCTATTTTATGAACAATTTCTTTATTACAATGTGGTCCATTTCTATTCCTGCATTGCAAACCTCCTCAACTTGTTGATGTAAAGTAAGTGTTTTATTTTATTTATTTGTTTTTTATTTTGGTAGCTTTAGAGAATACAAGTGGTTTTTGGTTACATGGTTGCATTGTATAGTGGGAAGATGGCTGGGCTGTAAGTGTACCCACCCCCCACCTGTGCACATTGTGCCCGATAGGTGATTTTTCATCCCTTCCTCCTTCCTACCCCGCATGTGGTGTTTAAAGCAAACACTTTATTCTGCTTGTATAAATTCTGTGCTTCCAGAATTCAGACCAGACACAGAGCTGAGAGCTTGTCTCTATTCTGCCGTGTCTGGGGGCCTCACTTGGGAAAACTTGAAATCTACAAGTGTCGATGGTGGGGGTGAGGATGGAATTGGTGTTAGCTGGGGGTGTCTTGGCTCATGTGACATGTGACGGGTGGTGGTGGTGTTGGCTGTCACCTGAGATCTCAGCATGGCTGTTGGCTGGAGCAGTTACAGGGGTCATTTCAGAGGCATTTCACAGGGTGTCTCCATGAGGTCACTGTGTGGGATCTCTCCATGGGGTTACTCCATTGGGTTACTCCATGGGGTCACTCCATGGGGTCACTTCACTGGGTCACACCATTAGATCACTCCATGGGGTCACTCCACAGTGTCACTCCATGGTGTCACTCCACGGGATTGCTCTGTGGGGTATCTCTGTGGGGTCACTCCATGGGGGTCTTTCCACAGTCACTCCATTGGGTTACTCCATGGAATCTCTTCACAGGGTCATTCTGTGGGGTCTCTCCATGGGGTCACTTCATAGGGTCACTCTATAGGGTATCTCCATGAGGTTTCTCTGTGGGGTCACTCCACAGGGTATCTCCATGGGGTCTCTCTGTGGGGTCACTTCATGGGGTCACTTTGTGGGGTCTCTCAAAGGGTGGGCTTCCATGGGGGCCATTCCATAGGGTTGCTCCATGAGGTAGCTCTGTGGAGTCTCTCCATTATGTCACTCAACAAGGTCTCTGTAGGATCAACTCCACAAGTCACTATGTGGGGTCTCTCCATGGGGTTTCTCTGTGGAGTCATTCCACAGAGCCACTCCATGGGGTCACTCCACTGGGGTGTCTCCATAGTGTCACTCCATGGGGTCACTCTGTGGGGTCACTCTGTGGGGTCACTCCATGGGCCACTCCACAGGGGTCTCTCCACAGTCACTTCATTGAGTCACTCCATGGGGTCTTTTCACAGGGCCACTCTATGGGATTTCTTCATGGGATTACTCCACAGGGTGACTCCAAAAGATCTCTCCATGGGGTCACTTTACAGGGTCATTCCACGGGGTCACTCCATTGGGTAACTCCATGGGGTTTCTCTGTGGGGTCATTCCATGGGGTAACTTCATGGGGTTACTCTGTGGCATCTCTTCAAGGGTTCCTCTGCAGGTCACTCCATCAGGTCACGCTGTGGGGTCTTTCCATTGGGCTACTCAACAAGGTCTCTCTGTAGGATCAACTCCACATGTCACTCCATGGGGTCTCTCCATGGGGTTTCCCTGTGGAGTCAATCCACAGGGTTATTCCATGGGGTCACTTCACAGGGCCGCTCCATGGGGTCACTCCACAGGACTGCTCCATGGGGTCACTCCACAAGATCACTCCGTTGCTCTGTGGGGGTCTTTCCATGGGCTGCCTATGGGATCTCTCCATGTGGAGACATGACTAGTTTGGGCTTCCTCGCAGTAGGGCAGCTGGCTTCCAAGAGTGAGCATCCCAAGGTAACCTGGTGGCAGTGGCATGGCCTTTCTTGATTTAGCTCTGGAAGTTACTTCTGCTTCTATCTCAAGCCTGCCTGTACTCAAGGAGAGGGAGCACAGATTCCTCGCTCTCACAGGAGGATGTTGAAGCCACATGCTAAAGAGAGAGTGTGGAATGGGACACATTGTCGTGGCCAGCTTTGGAAGATACAGTCTGCCAGGAGGCTCAATCAGGAGTCCGCTTAAAAGGCTGTTTGGCTTCAAGGGTCCAATACACTTCTAAATTTTGGGTATGCTATGAAATCAGTGTCTCCTTTATTTATTAAAGGACCCGAATGCTCTTAACATAAAAGTTGTATTAGGATTGCCGGAGCCCAGCAGGTTAATGCTGGCGTGGCCGTGAGCATGCCACTGCACTCTAGCCTGGGCAACGTAGTGAGACCCCAACTCAAAAAAAAATTGTATGAAAATCCCAAGATTGGCTCCTTAGAACTGGTAAGTTTTTGTTCATTTCATGAGCACTGCTTGAATCTTGACTCTGTGCAAGAGTCTGTGCTAACTGCTGTGG
The DNA here is from genome assembly GCA_963574415.1 of Tarsius wallacei. Taxonomy (NCBI): domain Eukaryota; kingdom Metazoa; phylum Chordata; class Mammalia; order Primates; family Tarsiidae; genus Tarsius; species Tarsius wallacei. Next base: position 1,431 of record CAUYQG010077614.1, on the reverse strand, counting down.
GGGCAGATTGAGGTGCCACAGAAATTTACACCTTAAAAGATGAAGGTGGCCGGTCATGATTGCTGATGCCGGTAATTCCAGCACTTTGGGAGGCCGAAGTGAGAAGATTGCTTGAGGCCAGGAGTTCAAGACCAGCCCAGACGACATAGTGAGACCTCATCACAAAAAATAACAAACCTGCAGGTTTGATGGCATGCACCTGTAGTCCCAGTTACTCAGGAGGCTGAGGTGGAAGGATTGTTTGCCCAGGAGTCTGAGGTTGTGGTGAGCCGTGATCACTCCACTGCACTCCAGCCTGGCTAACAGAGTAAGACCCTGACTCAAAAAAAAAAAAAATACAGTTGGCTTTCAGTTAACTAGTCTCTGGAGAGACAGAGGCCGCTGACAATCCCTAATGATAATTAAAATAAAACTTGTTGAAACAAGAAACATAATGAGTTTAGTGCAACCTTATCTAGTTAATATTGCATTTAATGTTCAGGAGCACATTTCTCATTTTGTAGACTTTATCTACTAATTAATAATTATTACAACCAGTAATTATTAAGTACTTACTGTAATCATTCAATATGCTAATACCCTATGAATAATATTTATTTTCTTTGCATGATCCAGTGAGTCAGATACTTTATTGTATTCATTTTATAGGTGAGGGAGCAAGTCATAGGGAAGTTAAGTGACATGGGCCAGCATTTGTACCCAGGTCTCCTGGTCCCATGGTCATGCTAGCGGTGATAGGAATAATGCCTGGTGTATAATAGGTACGCAATACATGAGCTATTTTAGTGTTACTGTTATGTTTGCCAGAAGTTTGAGACCAGCCTAGGCAACATAGCGAGACTTCATCTCTACAAAAAATAAGAAAAAAATCAGTAGGCATGCACCTCAATAGGTAAAGAGTAAGGCATTAGTACAAAGTTGGAACTAAAACCCAAGTTGTGGATCTTCTCATTGGTGTTTTTTTTTTCTCCAGACTTGGTTTCCAACTCTGTTCCATGAATCTTCTAGGTCCCCAAAAGGTCTTGGGACCTGGTGCCAGAGTTGAGAGGGATGCAAAGGTCATATGACTCTGGGTCCCTACTCTAAATTCCAACCATGTAGCATGCTTCCAAGTGAATTATATTATGCTTAATATATGATACATAGTATAATGCAAGGTGTAATATATAAATATATACTTAATACATTATATTCGTAATATATAATATGCAATGTGCAAGAGCAGAGTGGAACACCAAAAGGTGTTCAGACTTTTAGAAAAATACCCTTCTTCAAGGCTGGTTGTGGTGGCTCGTGCCTGTACTCTCAGTGCTTTGGGAGGCTGAGATGGAAGGATCTTTTTTTTTTTTTTTTTTTTTTTTTTTTTTTGTTTGGGGTGGCACGGGGGGGCCCCCCGGGGGGGGGAGGGGCGCCCCCCGCCCCCCCCCCCCC
>CAUYQG010077613.1:0-11737 GCA_963574415.1 Tarsius wallacei | reverse complement strand
AGGACTGCCTGAGCCCAGGGGTTTGAGACCAGCCTGGGCAACTTGGTGAGACCTCATCTCTACAATAAATAAAAAAATAAGTTTGGTGTGGTGGCACACGCCTGTGGTTCCAGCTACTTGGAAGGATTAGGCTGAAGGATCACCTGAACCCAGCAGATCTAGGCTGTGGTAGCGGTGAGCATGCCACTGCACTTCAGCCTGGGTGACAGAATGAGGCTCTGGGAGAAAAAAAAAAAAGATATTGGGCTGGGTAAATAATTCTAGTATAATGGTTTTTCCTTTCAGCACTTTAAAGATTTAGTTTTGATATTGCCAATATTTTCTTATCTGTACTGTTGTTATTGCTGAACTTGTTTTAAATTCTTATTCTGTTTCCTCCCTCATTACTTCATTAGTTTATATCCCCCACCCCCTATTTTTATTCTGTCTTTAAATTACTTGGAGTTTGCTTTTGCTTATGGTGCGAGTCAGGGATCTTTGCCAAATCCTTGCATCCTCTCTCATCAATCTTGCCTGAGGCTATTCTAAATTATTAGCCTTTTCAAAATATCACTCAGTGGTTCATTCATCAGTTCTGTTGATTGATTTTTTTCTATCAGTTTATTGATTTCTGCTTATATATTTTTATTATAAAGATGTGGGGTACGATTCATGGTTAGGTATGCAAACATTGATTATGCAGGTACCCTTGTTGATGAGGTATGCCCCTCCCTCCCTTACCAGTTTCCTCAACTGCCAATCCCATCCCCCCTTCCCTGAACAGTTTCCCACTACTGCCAGTCCCTTTCTTACAGTATTATGATTTATGCCTATATCTTTATTTATGCATTTTTATTTGTGACTTGTTTCTCTTGGTTTTGTGCTTCTTAGTGGATTAGTTAAGTTATTGGCTTATTTTTAAATCATTATTTTCTATTAAAGGTATTTAAAGCTCAGAATTTCTCATGATTACTGTTTTAGGTGTATCCCATAAAGTTTGGTGTGCATTCTTTCCTTCTCATTATGCTTAAAGGATTTTGTAATTTCCCTTATTTCTTCTTTAAATCATTATTATTTTCACGTATATGTTTTTATTTTATGTTTCAGATATATGTGATTTCCTCTAGTTATGCTTTTATTATTTATTTCTACCTTTATTATATTGAGGTAAGAACATAATCTTACAGATTTTTAATAATTTTTTGAAACTTCCATTTTGTTCTTTGAAGGTCTCAAGTTCTGTGACTATTTCATGAATGCTAAACAAGAACAAATTGTGTTTCTAAAGTTCTGAAGAAACAAACTGTGTTACTGTGTTAGTGTGTTTACATTTTCTCTATCATATCTGAGACATGTATTTGATATTATATCTATATAATATTGATTGAGTATCCTTAATCAAAAAATCCAAAATCTAAAATGCTCCAAGATCTGGAACTTTTTGAGCGCCAACATGACACTCAAAGGAAATGCTCATTGGAGGTTTTTTGATTTCTGAATTTTGGATTCGGGATTCTCAGCTTGCATTATTAATCATTTATTTAAATCTTCTGTCAGTTTCTGTGGGAAGCATATTAAATTATCCAATGGAACTTATCTATTTCAGAGAAAATAGTTGAATTATTTATCTCAGTAAACTTGTTCCTTGTTTACTTATATATTGTGTGGTCACATTTTTAGATACATATACTTCTGTGATTATTGTGTTTTTGTTCTACATGATTCCTTTTACAAGTAGGCAAATTCTCTCTGTCTTTATGATGTTTTTGGCTTTACATTCTATTCTGTCTAATAGTGAAATTGCTACATTGACTTTCTTCCATTATTATGCCACTGTGACATAATATTTTCCATATCGTTAATGTTGATTGGTTGAGTCACGATGTTTGAAATACCCAATCTGAGAGTCTGTCTTTTGGTATTAAATTTCATCATTTACTTTTATTATGATTACTCTTCTTTCAGGCTTATTTTTACCATCTTATTTTGTGTCTTCTGTTTACCAAATCTATTTTCTTGCTTGCTTGCTTTGCTTTTTTCTTTAAATCAGATGTCTTATTGTCCTCCTGCTCACCAGTTCTAGGCATTTCTTGACTATTATTTCTTCAGCTCTTTTCCCCAGCTGTTTACTTTTCTTTATTCGTCTGATATTCCAAATAATTCTTAATTCTTCTTCTAGCCTCCAAATATCTTTTCTTGTATCTCATTCTTTCTCCCTTCTAGATATCATCTGGAGAGTTCCTTGACCTGGTTTTCTCAGGCATTGTATAGGTTATTTGAGCTGTTGTCATTCATCAGTATTGCTTTTGCTCCTCAGATGCCTGTTATTTTTTTTTTCTGGACTCATTTTTAACTCCCCTGGGCTGTCACCTGCTGCTATGGCTTGAATGTGTCCCTTTCAAAATTCGAGTGTTGCCACTGTGATAGTATTAAGAGGTGAGACTTTTGAGAGGCGGTTAGGCAATGAGGGCACCTCCCTTTGTGAATGAGATTAAGACTCATAAAAGAGAGGCTTCATACACAGTTCATCATTCATCTGTCTGGTTGGGCTGCTCTTCTGCCTTCCACCAAGGATACAGTGTTCTTTCCCCCTGTAGAATACGACTCTCAGCAGACAACCCAAACTGCCAATACCTTGATCTTGGACTTCTCAGCCTCCAAAACCATGAGAAAATAGTTTTTTGTTCTTTTAAATTTACTTAGTCTCTGGCATTCTGTTATAGCAGCACAAATGGACTCAGACACTTGCCTTGGTTATTATGTCTACCCGAGGCTGGTATGAGAGAAAAGGGAGGATATACAAGAAAATATTATTACAGGACAGTGTCATTACGAGCCAATGAACAGAGATACAGATAATCTACATGGAATATTAGCTGACAGAATCCCACTATGTTGAAAATAGTAAAAATACGAATATATTCTGGTCATATGAATTATCAGGCTATGCTGATATACTGTTTTCCTATTACATTTTCTCATGGGTGACTGAGATTGAGAACCACTTAGCCTTTCTCTTAGTGAGAAATAAAGACATTCTCAGAAGCAAGAGTAGTGTAACTCTACAGGAAAACTTATTTGAAGTTAGATTTGTCCAGGAGGGGGAAAAACAAAGGAAATCTCAGTGATGGTGTTCTTTCTGTGTGTTAACCTCCATGCTAGGCAGCATCTCATAGTATTCTCATTTAAATCCCACAGAAATCCTCTGAAGTCTATTTTGCAGGTAGTCTGGGATATAATAACTGAGTGAGGGTGTTTAACGGCAAAGATGGGCAGAGTCTGAAGCAGAGTCACCAGCTTTTAGATGCCCTGGGGTGACAGTCGTGAAATGTCATACTGCTTGAGGTTAGGCATTCACTGAATAATGTTGTGTGGGATGGGCTTAAGGAAAGACCATATGTGAAAATAACTTATTGCTTAAGTAAATGAACTTATAGACAGAACCCTAAGGGTGAAAGCAGTTCAATTTGAGGACGGCTGAATTAGGCTAGTCCTATAAATGAAGAGGACAGATAATTCCTTGGTGAACATTCATGGGGCCATTCCCAAGAGGCTGCCATGAAGGGTTTGTGATAACCTAGCTTCCAATTAGTAGGAAAGATCAAATTTATAACACAAGAAATGAACAGGAAGATGTTTTTAGATCCTGAGAAAAGTCGTTGTGTGCTGTGTTGACATATTGGGCCTCTTCTCCTTATCTCGTGTGCATTTTAAGCTCTGACTTTATCCTCTGCTCTAATTAGCAAGTGCTTCCAGAGGCTGTCAAACCAAGGAGAGAGCAGGCAGACTGGGGGAGGGCAAGACATCTAGAGTCAAATGAGAATCTTTCCCAGTCAGAAAAAATTAATACTTCTCTGACTGCTCTCCACTGACCCTTCCTGCACTGCTGAAGAATGAATCATCCTTTGCGTCTTTGCTCATGTATCATTCATAATATTGCTTTACTATGCTGGTTATAATATATTACTCTTATGGTTGTCTATGCTGATTCCCCTGAAAAACTGCACTCCTAGAGGGAGAGCGGATTGTTGCATATTTTTTCTCCCTGTGTTCAGTGAAGCTTTGTTAACCAAATAGATGAGTAAGCAGTCATTGAAAATGTAGCAGCAGATATGAATCTTGCCTTTTGGCTAGACAACTGAGGTTTTCCGATTGTGATGGAGGAGAACTGTGCTCCTGAGCCGGTATGTTTGTCAGTAAGACTAGTTGGAAAGCATAGATTAGAGCTCAGAATGAATAGAACTTAATGATGAAAGTAATATATATCATGTCTAGGAAACTCATAAGGGAAAATAAGAAAGTGTTTAGGAAGAGAAATTTATGAAAATAAAGTTGTAGGTAAAAATGAGTTTAATCATCACTGATGTATTCACCGGCAGCTAGTGTGAGCAAGAAATAGTGTGCTGAAGGGAATGAGAACACATGTGACAAAAAGTGTAATACCCTACTGCAAAGGTGCTATAAGACTACAGTGCATAGAGGAAATGAGATGGTCATTAAAAAAGAAAGATAATCAGCTTCTGGTAACATGCGGGCACTGTCCATCTAAATCGTTACTTTTAATGACAGAGGCATGCTTCTCCTGAAGCTGTGAGATTAAATAGTTGCCAGAAGAAACCATGGCTCACTGTTCTGCAGTTGTTCATAGATCAGACAGTTCTTTGCCCTTCTCTGAAAAATCCCTCAGCTGAGAGAGGTGATGAGGAGGAATGAGATCAGCATGCGTTTTCCTTTCCCTCTGGAAATGCTTTGGGCACCTGAGAGGCTTCAAGCCGGGGTTCCTAAGTGGAAAGCTGTAAGGGAAGAAGGAAAAGTCCTAATCCAGTTGGTCAGAAGACTGCAATTTCTGATAAAACAAGTACCTGAATGTTTCATTGTCTTGTCTTTCTGAATTCCCAGTGTTTCCTTTCTCCAGTAGCTATGGAAGGACGACAGGAGCGAATGTGCGGGCTTTCTTCCCTCCCTCTCCCTAGGCCCACCCCTCTGTTGGGGAAATTGGGTGTTTCACTACAATCTCTGGCTCTGACCACTTCCCCACCATCACATACCTTGGGAAGTGATGATATGAACTAATAAAACACACAGCAACGTGATTTTTATTTCACAATATGTTTTATATGATAAATTTACTTAGGTGCTTTGTAAGTTGACTCTGAATAGTCCACTCTCATTAGTGAATTAAGGATTAACTTGTGTTGCATTGCATCTTAACAATCTTAAACCATTTTTTAAAAGCCAAAAGTGTTTAGTTATGCATATCTCTAAAAAAAAAAAAAAGAATGTTGTTTAGAAATGGTTGAAGCACCTTTTTTGTTTGTTTGTTTTTCATTGGCTGATGTAGTTGCTGTCTCATCTTCCCAGCCTACTTCCTGGCCTTCTGGCTGCACACACGGTTTTTGAGTACACTGAACATATCTAGTCCATGTAGTCTGAGCATGATGATCTCTGAGGCCACACCCATCACTGCATGCTTGCCGTCAACTAGACCAGCCTGCTGCACCCTAAGAGGAGAGTAGAGGTGGGTACATGTTGCATTGCACAGGGATCTACATTTATTGACCCCGAAGGAAGTGTTTTTGAAGCCCTCCTTGGCACATTTTAAGTAAGGATTAAATTTGTGGCAGTTGGTTCAGCTCTTTAGCTTTCCGGTTTTTAGTGCCCTGAAATCCTCTTTGGAGTGAAGGAGCTAGAAGAGTTTAGAAATCAGCCCCTTAGATTGGCTTTCTAAAATTCCTTACCTGTTACTTAGGCAGTATTCTAATTTATTTTCTACATAAATTGGGTTGGTTTATGTATACAATATTATCTCACTAATCATTTCTATTGGAGTATTTTTTAGTTTAATTATTGTGATGGGCTGGTTATACTAAGAAAGTTACACATAAATAGATATATTAAAGGACATTGGGCAATCCCCTTGGGTTCCCTCCCACTGTGTGAGCTTTTCTCTCTTAATACATTTTGCTTTTAAAAAAAAGAGAACATTTTAATATTTTTAATATGTAATAGTCTTCAGAGGATTAATTAACTGACCATTATATCATAAAATCAGTAGAGTGACTGGCTTTATAAAATAGTAAGTTTGTTAAAAGTTGAATTTTTTTGACTGAATGCAAATACTGAGAATTCTGTAATTAGAAATAAATTCCATGCCATTGCTTTATAGTTTGTAAGTAACATGAATAACCTTGACTATGGCACCTCGATGAAAATTATCTGTTGTATTTGCGATATCATAAGTACTCAATAAATAAATTATTGAAAGTATGTGCCTGTGATTCGTATCTTTTATCTTAATTCTATTTATGCTCTTAGGCATGCAAAAGAGAAGTTACTGCTAGTGGTAGCTGCTTAAATTACACTCATATCTATCAAGGAGCACACTTGAACATCTTTTATACTTATTGAAAAAGGCATTTCAATTGATATTCTAAATTATAATGTATACCTAAATTATACATGTGATTACCTGACAAATTAAATCGTATATGATTTAGGTTAGGAAAATAGAATTTTAAAAAAACCAGAAATACCTTTAAAAAAAAAAAAAGCTTCCTTATGGTGAAAATTGGAGAACTGATTTCATTTAATGGCTTGTGGGAAAAAAACATCATTGGGTGATACATAAATGTTTGAAGTACTCTTGAGCGAAAAGTACTCTCTGATTCTATAGACATCAAAATTCTTAAATTATCAATAAAATGTGTCTCTTCCTAGGGGATGGTCATGAAATACTGTTTAACACAGTAGAGGAATGTCATCTGATAAACTGATGCCACTGAACTATTTTGGTTTAACTCTTTTTGTGCCTACTAGTTGCCAGGCACTTTGTAGCGAGCAATGAATAACACATACTCCTGTGTCATGGGAGCTTCTTGTCTAGTAGGAGAAACAGATGCATGAACAATTTCAATATACTGTAGAAAATGCTGCAATAGATATATGTACACATGACCTTTTGTGAAATTTAGGGCACAGTGGGCAAGAGAGGAGAGAGATTTGGGGGCAGACCATCTTCTGTGTCCTCCTTACCTCAGCACCATGTGAGCTGTCTTGTCTTGGCGGTAGGACAGGGGTGCAGCCAACTTGGGGTAGGCTGATGTAGTTGACTTGGATTCTTATGTCAGCCCCTCTAAATACTCATGCCCTTAGGCAAGTCATTTGCCTTTCTAAGTCTGTTTCCTCGCTAAGAATTAGGGACAATAGTAAAAATACCTGCCTCCCAGGGCAGTTATGAGGACCAGATGGGATAATGTGCCTGACTAGGCTTTGTAAATAGAGACACAGTATATATAAGCTAATTGTTAACATTCGTGTCCCTCATGGTGTGACCTTGGGCAAATTACTTAACCTCTCTGTACTCTGGGTTTATCATGTATAACAGAGGGATAATAGTGGTTGTTCTGACAAAGGGTAATTGTGAGGACTGAATGAGTTAATGTGCCTTGAAACTGTCTGGCACACAGTAAATAATGGCTATTATTTTAATTATTATTCTTGCAGAAGAAGAGATTGATCCTACCTCTCTGTTATTCTGGTGGAAAGTTTTTGAGGGACTCATTTTAGAGTGCTCTGAACATTAATATTTCATGTAACTTTGGTGACATACAAATTGTATGTTGTCAGACAGTTGCTACAGGTGAACATCCAGAATGGGATTAATGGATTGCCTGCAGTTAAGAATGGAAAAGATGGGCAGGTGTTCTCTGTTAGCTCACACTCCAGGCTGAATTGTTTGGAAATTCCTCTTTCTGGTATTCAGATTACATACTCTCCTCTGGCTACAGAGAGTTGGCTTAATGAACAGTGATTAAGATGCTGTCTTTTTGACAGTCATTAATGAATTCTTTACTGAAACTCCCCAACTAGAGTGTCTGTCTCTGTCCTCTCAGATGGGTGGCTGCTTAGGACAGAAGACACTTTTCTTGTGGGGTCTGCACGGGGTTAAGGCCAGTTTCCCCCAGGTACTTTTTCCTTTCACGGGAAAAAGGAAAATTCAGATCTTTTTCATTCAGACAGCTGCAGCTAGCTGAGTAGCCATTTTGGATGTGTCTATTTTATCATTGAATTATAATGCTTCTCCTGGTTTGATTTCTTCTAGTGACATATTTTATTTCCTTTTCTTCTTGGAATGTCTGGCGGGAAGCTTCCTTTCATCTGAATTTCACTGGACCGTTGCATTGGATGTGGGAAAGAAAATGGATTTATAATAACTACTAATAAAGAACAGTAGCAATTAATATTGCTCAGTAAATATACACTGTACATATATGCCAGCCACAGTGCTAGGCATTTTAGTACATAATCTCATTTAAACCCTGGAGTAACATTGTGAGATATGACCTATTCATGGCAATTTTTAACTTAAACCAGATGCTTTTTTTCTCTTTTTTTGAGCTGGAGTCTCACTCCATTGCCCAGGCTGGAGTACAGTGGCACACTCCTGGCCACCTCAGCCTCGACCTGCTGGGCTCTGGCGATCCTTCCGCCTCAGCCTTCCAAGTAGCCGGAACTACAGGTGCGCCCTCCCATGCACAGCTAATTTTTGATTTATTGTAGAGACGAGGTCTCGTCAAGTTGCCCGGGTGGGTCTGGAGCCCGCACGCTCAGGCAATCCACTCACCTGGGCCTCCCAAAGTGCTGGGATTACAGGCTGAGCCACCAAGCCTGGCCAAGCCATATGCTTTTCGGAAGGTGTTTTAAAGTTGCATTTGCATAGCAGGCACTCTGCAGTGTACTTATGGTGGGGAGAGCTGTAGGAAGCTATGGGGAGGGAGTGCACTGAATCCTCCCAACTATCCCTTGAGATCACCACTGTTTGCCCTACCACGGTACCAGCACAACCACCATGAAAGATGAGTTCTGTGGACTAAGTCTTCCCATCTTTAGGAGCTCCCATTTAAAATGCTGGGGTCTCTGGAGGGGTAACTGATGACATCATTAACATGTAAATGGGAATTCAGTTATGAAATTATCCTCCTCTGAGCAAGAAGGGAACTGTAGGCTCAAGTGACTTTTCATGGCAAAAGAAAATAAGAGAGATGGAAGTTTTCTTACTAGTGGTACTTCCTGGGGAATTAACTGAAGGCAGGCCTGGTAAGCTAGGGAGAGAGTTTTGAGTGGGGAGGAAGAATAGGAAAGGGCTAGCTGCTCGGGGCCTCCCTGTGTTTACACTGTGATCCTATGTTTTGAAGAAAGTCTGTTTGGCTCTGGTCCCTGCCTTAGACAAAGCTTTGGTTCCTGGTCCTCAACTGTGTTCCTAGAACTCTCCAGTGCTACATGTTGGCTCAGCAGTAGAGGCTGCTATTCAGGAATCTTGTAGGTGTGGGGGATAGTGTCATGGAAGTGTCCCTGGAATGGGTCAGCCCTTGAAGCAAGTGCTGTGTGTGTGCTCTCTTACTAGCATATTCTCTTGTATTCCTGGATTGGAGAGATGTTATTGAATTTGTGGAGGTTAGGAAAATATCGTAGTTAACCTCTGGGCTATCTCATTTAGATTCAGGGAGAGAACTCTTAGGCTTTGCAACAAAGAATATTGTATTTATGTGCTTTCTGGACTTGGAATGAGAAACTGGTGGTATAACACAGAAATGTGTTTACACTCGGGGTGGACTGATTGTTTCATCAGATAGAGTTTAGTGTTGTTTCATAAAAGTAGAAACCGACTCTCTTTAAAGGCACAAGAATCTTGAAGACAACCTCCAAGAGAAACAAAAAAGCCATTGGGAAGCCAGGCAGTACCTTACTTCTGGTTGATGACTCGGTGCTTGAGAGGGCTTCATCCCATTCAGACTGAAAGGCAAAAATATTCTAATTGTCATAAAACTGTGTTCTTGATATGACTTTAGACCAGAATCGACTGGTCTCTGAGACCAGTGTAAATATGGATAATGACAACCACCTACAAGGGTGATTGTAAGTATATTAGAAATATAAAGTAAGCAGGCTTAAATTATGACTCTGCCACCTATTGGCTTTGTGGGCAACTTTCATCTCTTTGAGTTATAATTGCTTTGTCCATTAAAACCCTGGCTGTGGTGAGAATTTAATGAGAGGATATATTCAAAATGCCTAGTATGCATTAAGTGGGTTTGCCATTCAGATGTGACTTTTTGGCCAAGACTATGTGGAATTTGAACTAGTTACTAACATTTAAGCATCAGAAGATTTTACTGTAATAAACTAGATTTCAAAAACCAGAAGATCTGGCAGCCTTGCACCTGTACCTCCGACTGACTGACTCCTCAAGCTGTGTGCCTGTGGACCTCTTTGGGTGGGATGTATTCTTCAATTTTCTGCAGTACTGTTGCTTCCTGCTGCTTGATACCTTGCCTGTTCATTCACACGTGCTGAGCCTGTAGGCATTTATTTTTTGCCAGTAAATGGAGGTTTTGGTTAAAAAGTAGCTTTGGGTGTGATACTTGGCACCCAATAGATGATCATTAAATATTGCCCTTTTTCTCTTGTTAGGTTACTGATGATGTAGTGAAGAGAAGGTTTAATTACAGGTGTCCAGAAGGTTATGTCTCCATTGGGTGTGTGACCTGAGAAAATCACTTAATTTCTCTGAGTTTCTGTGTTTTTCTAGGGACACTAGGGGATTTGGATTAGCTGATTTTCAGAGTTTCTTCCAGTAGTGACCTTGTCTGAAAAGTGATATATGCCACACATAAACTTCCACAAAGTGCTAAAAAGAATCTCATATGATATCCTATAAATAAAATATGAAGTATGGATTGTATGAACAATAAAATGAATTAGAAAGTGGCTGAAAAAGAATGTTCAAAGTTGTTGGTTAATACTAGTCTCATAGACCTAAGCGTTAAGTATTTTAGCCCTGTGCTGTTGACATTTTTATTGTTCATTTGGGTAAAACTTTCGAGGGCAGGAATATCAGTGGTAACAGCTTAAGTGAAGCTGGGAGCGACAGTCATAAGATGGGTGATAGGCTCAGAATGGAAATATATCTTAAGAATGGAGCCGTGGACCAAAATTGAACAAGGATACTTGTACAGTCATGTAGCTTGCGTTTGAAAAACCAATTGTACAAGTCAACATGGGGAAGGGAATAGCTAAGAACAGTTAAAAAGAGCTAGAGTTTTAGATGGAATACTCAGCCTCAAGGGGTATACATGGCTATCACTTGTTAAATTAAAAAAAACCATTAGGAGTTCTATTTATGTTTATTTAGATAAGCAACTTTTCAAAAATTTTGTGTGTTGAATTACATAGTGATATGAGAGTATGTGAATAAAAAACAAAAGCATGCATTTAGGTATACAGATGTAGTTTTTTTTAACTATTGAGAGGGTGTGATCAAAAGTTTGTAGACTACTGCATTGGAAGTTATATTTGTTGAGAGGTAGCATAATGTAGTGGAAACTATGGACTTTACAATTTGATAGTCCTGAATATAAATTTCGACTTTAATGTGTAATGCATATGTAACATAACTTTTTGACTCTTACTTTAATTACATGTAAATTGTGTGTTGTAATATTTCAGGCATGTTGAGTGGTTGCAATGAGATGATTTTACTGTTGTCTTGGTTAGTTTCTGGTTTGATTCAGTTAAGGCTGGAGAATGTACTCTGTATAATTTCACCCTTTTAAATTTGTTCAGTTTTGCAAGATGAAAGGTGTTCTAGGGATGGATGGTGCTGATAGTTGCACAATGATATGAACAAACCACTGAACTGTGTATTTAAAATGGTTAAGACAATACATTTTGTTATGCATATCTTTGAAAAAAATCTCAC